>JABFPM010001124.1:0-22396 GCA_022817325.1 Idris sp. 1 HC-2018 | reverse complement strand
TTTTTTAAAAAAAAAAAAAAAAAAAAATTGGAAATAAAAAATTTTAATTTACCATGTTTTACTAAATCATCGTCATTAACTTTTACTTCTTCTTCATCCTCGTGCTTTCTTTTGTGTGTCTTCTTCTTCTTTCTGCAAATAATCAATTTATTTTAGTAAGTGAAAGTATATTTTTTTATAAAATTATAATAAATCAGTACATACTAATTCTGAACAAATATAGATATATTTTATTTAATAACAAATAATATCTGTGTTGTGATTGTAAATTAAGTAAAAGTATGTAAAAATAAATGTATATGTACTCACTTTTTTTTCTCTCCTTTTAATATTAATTTTCCTCCTCGAACTTTGTCGTATTCAGACATTTTTATAAATTTTGTTGCTTAATATGTAATATGTATGTAATGTTAACTAAATAGAAATTGCTTGTTCACTTCGAACTAATTTAAACAAAATAGTGTTGTTTTGATGTATATTTTATCAACAACAGCAGACAGAATTTGAGGTTATATTATTAACGGTTATATTTACAAATGGTAGTCCTGTAAATATTCTTTCACGCAGGGTTACCAGCATGGCGCGAAGTTTAAATTGCAATTTCAGTGACATTTTTTTTGAATATTATGCTGCAAAAATAATGAGTAAAGAGATAACAACGAATTTGAAGAAAACTTTGTATCCCTCAATATTTTTTTTTTGTATTTTGCAAAACATTTTTTTGGTATAAGAAATGCAAATTTTCTTGTGAATAAACATGATCAAGTTATAAGAAAACTAATTTTAATAAAATTAATTATTAGAACAAAGTTTAGTGTATTCAAAAAGACAAAAAAATTCTCTGAGCACAAATATATTTCCTTTATAAAATATACAAAAATATACATTAATAAACAATTATTGATATATTTTCAAAATAAAATGCCAAAAAAAAATAAATAGTAACAAAAACCGATCAATCTATTTAATTAGCTGAAACAAAATACAACGTTTATTGTTATAACTATTGCAAATTGTATTTTTCGGAATAATATAAGAATAATAAATGAATAAATTGTACAAAGTACAAAAAAATGATGCTTGCTAAATTTTCAAAATATCGTACAATAAAAATTAAAATGAGACAAAAACTAGGTGAGTAATAGGAAAATCAATAACTTTGTGTTGTTCTTCATAGAAAAAGTTTTTATTTTCTTTTTCTAGAAGTCATTTTATGTCATCTGCAACAGGAGACATAATACACTTGATTTCCTCAATTTCCACGTTCTCATATTTCACACGCTCCCATATTCCACGAGATTTTGTTCTCACTTTCCACGGGAAATAACCTATATTATTTTTCAACTGACCAATAGTAGTGCAGGAACTTGTATCTCTAATTAAAATGCATTCTAAATATGTTTTCTATTCTAAAAAAAAGTTTTCTTTAACCTAATTGATTTTATTTTTTAATAATGATTCGCAAAACTTGAATGGAAAAAAATCTGATTGGACAATTTTGCACTAATTTAAATATTTTTTTATTTACAGCTGAGTTTGCCAAATTGCCATTGGCGGCACTGTCTCTCATATGAGTTTTGAGCTCAAGAATTCCTCGAATTTTTTACTATAACTTAACCTGTCATTAATTTTTGTGTGGATTCTTAAATGATTACTTCTAATTAATGAGGAGTAAATCATATTAAAACTAGTCTCAAAATTCAGATACTGCAGGTTTGTAAAAACTAAGATTATCCAGCCTGTAAAAATCAAGCTCTCGCTGTTGAATTATTCAGATAAAATTTTATTTTAAGTGTAAGTATTGCTTTCAAAAATGTCCAATAAATATGTAATTTAACATTTATTTGTATAATTATACATAATTATTTGAAAAATGTATTTTGAAAAAATCTAGAATAATAAATATTTTTGATATTTAAAAGTTACAATTAGAGGTTTTACCAATTTTTTGATAAATCTATGTCTCACTATTACGAAAGATTTCCGAATATTTTGCTGTATTGGACGAGCTTTTATAATATAGGACAAAGAATCTGAGGTCGAAAATTGGATGGATCTGGTTCATATCCAGAGAATTATAATTTGAACAAATTTAAATGTTTAAAGTCTTCTGTAATAAATTCTGCAAGTAAAGTTTTAGAAACACAGTAAATAAAATATCATTGTTTTCTAAATAAAATAAAATCTAATTACAAGTTTATCTTTTGTATTTTATCTTTTTTATATAATTATGAGATAAAAATATTTAAAAAATAACAGATGTACGACGATAAAGATGTTTTATTTCCTCTTACTTTTAAGATCCAATCCAATATATCTTATGCATTCATAAAAAAATCAAGTTATAATTACCTGAACCTATAGTGAACACTTTTCTATAAAATAACTAACTCTATGCAAAAAAAACTTGTTAAATATTTAATCTTTACTTGTGAACAATAAGGCTACAGCAAGGACACATTTAATTTAAACCCTGCAAAATCGATATTTTGGAAAACAAATTATATCTTAATTACCAGCCCTGGGTGAGCTATGTGGGAATACATAATTGCCGATATGAATACAATTGTAACGAACCTTACAAAATTTGTGCACAATTCATCAAAATCTTTTCTATGACCGTATAAATATCCACCCTGTTAAGAAATTCAAAATTTAATTCAAAAAATCAAAAATTATGTATAAATACAGTAGAAACTGTCACTGGTTGCATAGTCGTGCTTTCATAGGTTGCCTCCCCACTCTTAAGAATTTCTCTACTGTTCTAGTCTACTGTTCTTGCTTCTGTGAAAATTTTTCGGTCGACCTCTGAACACGTGACTACAATTTGATATCTTAAAAATGGAAAGAAACAATGATTCCAGTAAAAATGTACAACTTAATGTAAATTTTGAAAAATTGTTCATTTATTAAATTTTCTTTTATTAAAAAATCATTGTAATTCAATAATTATTATAAAGATCATATTTTGTATTTGTTTTTAATACAGTCAATTTTCTTATGATTTTTCTGATTATTAGATTTGTTAAGTTAAAAATTAATCAAAAAAGAAATCAGTAAACAAGAAATAATTTGTTGTTTATTTCTAGAAAATTATTTTATTTATCCTTAATGTAAATTTTTAGTAATATTTTATTATTTGTTATTTAAAACATTAAGAATATATATGTGCTGCGAGATTAACTCATTCAAAAAATGTGCGGAAGATTATGCGGGCGCCGCTCCTCAACATACAAGGGGTGGGGGAAATGGAAGGAGCAAAGTAACAACCAGTCACAGTGGAATTTAGCAACCAGTGGCAGTTTCTACTGCAATATAAAAGAAATTTTTAACATATTTCAAAATATGATAGTAAAAAAAATTAATTACTTCACCCTTTAAGACCATCAGATTTACAGTTATTTTTACATTCTTATACGTATTTGCACAAGACGGAACAATAATTTTATAAATGTGTAAAGTATTATTCCACACGTCTACTGGATGACGTATATTCGGTATTAATTATTCAGAAGTTTAACAATTAAATTATGCATGTTGCATTTCTATTACTAACTGCACTTTGTAAAAGCCGCTTTTTCTGAAGAGTACTTATACATCATTGCAGTTAACAAAGTAAAATAAGAATAAAAAAGTAATGGCAAACAATTAAGTTAAACATTTATTTTCCGCCACTGTAAAAGAAACACTTGAATTGAACACAACTTATTATTTTGAGATATCAACAACTAAGAAAAAAAAAAAAAACTTAACCAGATTTTTATGAAAGTTTCAAAAGTGAGAAATACAATTACGTCAACAGGATTCAATAATTTTTGAAAAAAATGTGACATTAACATTTATTAATGTTTATTTTCACTTGTCTTACAAAATTTTGAACATAATACCATTTTTAAACTGGAATCAACAATTAAAAATTGTTCAACAACTGCAATTGTCAATATCCAAGTGGATATGTAAAACTTATCATTTTGTAATATGTATACAATATATTAAAGAGATTTTCATCTTTTCTCATCAAAGTTATAATAATTTTGAGTGAAAAAAAATTTAATGTCATTTCGGCCTAGTTCTGAGAAAATATTGTCTTCATTTTTTGGAACAATCTTAATAACTTAATATTCTGAAGATTATTATAAAATTTAAGTGAGAATATTTTATGTTATGAAAATATTTTGAAATATTCTGCATTACTAGGGAACACAAAGCAACGCTTGTTTAGTCGACGTTGAAAAATTTAAATTGTTTTTAGGATAGCAATATTTAAGTAATTTTTATAAGTTCTAACATTCAATTTATAACAGGAAACAATTTACCAAATTTAACATTTAAATAAATGTAAATATACCTTATAATTAATAATAAATGGAAGTAAATTATGTAAACTAATACAATAAAATATAAAATTTGAAATTCGTTTAGGCAACTTTTCTTCGTAAAAAAAATACAACTAAAATTAATAATTGTTTAAAACTAATATGGATTTTAAAAATTCAGTTATTTATATACATATATTAGTAAAAATATCTTTTTCTATATACTAATTTGGCTCGATAGAATTGGAATATATTTTTTGAAGAAAATATATATAGGCAAAAATTTGGCTCGGTATTGACAAAACAATAATTAACAATTATTGTTTTTATCTCAGATTAAGTATATTGAGCGAAAAATCTTGAGTTTGATTTTTTTAAATCAATTTAGCTGTTCATAATTGTAGTCCTTCTAGAGTATCCTCTTCTCGTTAAAATTTCCCCTTGAGCTTCACATTCTCGTTTTATTTTATTAATTATATCCGCCACCAATTTTTCTTCTCTCTCCCTCTGCTGCTCCCAATTTAAACATTTCTAAAAAAAAAGCAAATTAACATGTATTACAAAATATTTAAAGTAAAAATAAAAATTGACAGGGTAATAAAAATTAAAATAAAAATCTTACGTCATTTATTTTTCGTGAATTCTTCCGATGGGTCAGTTCATCTTTATTTTCATCATTTTCATTTTCATCAGAGTGGCGTGAACTCAGGTGTCCAATGTACCCTTTTCTCGATTTGAAGAAAATTTTACAACTATCACACTTGAAGAGAGGTGCAGGTTGAGTAACTTGTGCGGAAACATGAAGTTTATATTTATGCCTATACCAGCGTGTCCGCGATGGTAAAATTTCACCACACCATTTGCAGACAACTGAACCGTCGTTTTGAATGAGGTACTCCAGCAGCTTGTAAAATAATCACATTCGAGATACTTTTTCTTTACATAATTATTTATATAAATAATTTAATAATAACTCGCTTTTGATGTTCACAAATCCAGAGCAGCCAAGTATGTTTGAAGAATTTATCAAAAAAAATCTTGTACAAAATAAATTATGATTTATTCATGAAAAATTATAAAAAATATATAAAGTAAATTAAACGTGCAACAAAGATTTTTAGTGCAACGTTATTAACATTTTTTTTTATTTTCATGCAACAGAACTTGAAACATTTTAATATCAAAAATCAAATGTATTTGAACTTTATGTAAATAAGATTAGAAAAAAAATTGAATTAATCGGGTTAAAAAGGTTTTCAAAAAAGTATAATTGCATTTTTGAATCTTATTTATACAAAATTTGTTGAATTTTACAATTTATATAAACCATTCTTAAAAGTACACTTTTTCTCAAATTGTGCTGACTATTATAGATAATAATCATAAATTTTCACTCAATACAAGCTATGTTACAATTAAAATACAATTCATACAATATCCAATTTAATTATATTTATTACGCAAAACTAATCGGAAGCTCTCAAAATTGATGAAACATCATATAAAATCTATTCAAAAAGAGAATAATAGAAAAAATTTTAAATGGATTTTATGGATAATATAAATATACAAATTATGTTTTCTTTTTTTTCAGATAAACTGAGAGTGAAGCAAAAATCGGTGACGATGAAGAAGACGACGGCGATGATATTTACTGAAGGATGTTCAGGCACAGCAAACGCTTAGATAACGAAGAGGATAATGTCAGGGAATATGCCAGAATTATTTGTTTAACAAAATTTGTACTCTTTCACTTTCCATTTATCAAAAAATAGAGAAGTCAAATAGGTCAAATAATAATGCATTATTGTAAGATTTCATAAAATATTTTTCATTTTCATGCATCTTTTAAATTTTGTGACGTCAAAATTCTTAATATCTAAAAATCATTACTATTTGCATTTTGCATATATAAGTGCTTTTATCAAAAAGTTAAAAACTTTTAACAATGATTTGTTTTATAAAAGATTTAAATTGAAGCAACAAAATTATGTTCTTTGTGATTAGAAAAATGTTGTCTACTTTATTTAAAATTAATTTTCTCATTGATTTGATGAAATTAAACACTTTTTACTACTAACAAATACTATTTTTTTTAGACAGATACATTTTTTTAGTTACACAAATTAAAGACCAACTTTTTAAAAATACACTAAACTCTGGTTTCAATTTTATTGACAAAATTTTTAACTCCATGAACATAACAATTTTTCATCTTCTTAATAGACACTATGAAATATTACCAACTATTTTGATTTTGTTTTTATTAAAAAAGTGATTTTCATTCTCAAACTTCAATACATTAATTCAGATCTTTGAGATTAGTTTATTTCAACCCACTGACATGCAGTATTTTACGATGCTTTTTAAAATCCAAAAATCCGCTAGAGGTGCTAGTAGTATGCCGATCGGTCACGTGATTATCGAGCGTCTGCTTCAATCATGTAATTATTGAAGCAACTAAATAAAACATAACCTGAATAAAATTGGAGTAATAACAACGTAATATGATTAGAGTGAATAGTTTTAAATTTTAATTAAATAGTTGATTGAGTTAATCAAAATAAATACATATAAGTTTTCAGTTAAACAAGGATAAAAAGCATCACGTGATCGGTCGGCATACTACTAGCGCCTTCAGCGGAATTGAATTTTAGTGTTCGATCTAAATACATGGAAGAAATAGGCCCGTGTCAGTGGGCTGGTTTATTTTATATTCAAAATAATTTACTGGTTTAGTAATTGTTATTATTTTTAAATCCTTGTAAGACTGTCCAAATTTAAGATTTAAATTTTAAACCAAAGAAAGTTAACAAGAATTATCCTTTTTATCATGCTTTTATAGTTATAAGCTTTTAACTTCATTAAGTTAGAGCCGGTGTCCCCTCTCTAACGCCCAATTATATGGGCGGAGTCATGATTCCCAGTCACTTTATCCTCACTCTCCTGAACTACGGGCCAAATTAGACATTTTTACACTTTGGAAAATTTTTAAAAAATGCAATTATTGATTTATTTTTTTAAAAAAATTATTAAATAACTATGAAGATAATTTTTTTAATTAAAATATTATTATTCATTAAAACTTCGTAATTGACCTATTTGACCGGTCAAATATGCAATTCTAATTATATTTAAGGATACTCACTTGAGTGTTGAAAAAAATAAAAAGTTTATTTAAAATTTTACTTTTGGGCAAAAAATTCTTATCTCCACCTGAGAACAAAATAAGCAAATTTTTAAATAAAATTATAATTTTAGGAAAAGAAAAATATTCTTAATTTTGTATTTTTTGCAACACTCAAAAGGAATCCTTAAGGAGACTAGTAAACTTATTAAACTTTCTTTCTTTTCTTTGCAAATCTATATTTGTTAATTTTTGTCGTTTTTGTAAATTTAATTTAATATTGCACTTTTAATTTAAATTCGAGGACGTAACTTGCAAGGTTTGCAAGCTCGCCATTTAAGGCACTTTTTCTTTTTATAACTCGCAAGAACTGGCGTATTCCCTGTAGATACTGCCAGTGCAGCAGACCAACCAACCTGTTTGCGGACTTCTGGCTCGGAGGTCTCGTCACTTGGATCCCCACTCAATTTGAATACATGCTGGGAACCCTCTTCCAAAAATTTTTCAAACCTTTCGTCCTTTTCTTCAAAATCAGAATGCCTCTGATTTGTCAAAAAATGAATCCCATCTGAAAGTACGAGACCGGATTTTGCGCTACAGTGGTGCTCTTCCGCGATTGGACTTGCAATCATTTCTTCAATCAGGCTTCCGTTACAAATAAGTTCATCTTTTTTTATTCGTTCGCATATTTCTAGGGTCGTGTCACTTGGCAGAATTGACAGGGGATCTGAAAAAAACAATGCACCATATTGTTTTAGTCAATTTGCTTTTTTAATTTTACGTTTAAAAATTACATTTGTGTTACATTTAATTGTGTTAATAACAATTATTTTTTGAAAATAATATAACCGATTAGGTTATATGTAAAATTTAAACATTTGTATAAACATTTTTTTAAGATTTGTTTTAATTTTATTGTGGTCCCTAGTCAGGCATCTTGATCAGGCACTGTATATGTAAATTTTCAAACAAATATATGGTCTTGATTAGGTTTGATAATAATTTTTTTCAGAATTTCGGTGGCTTTACAAAATATTCCACAAATAAGTGAAATCTTTTTTATTAATTTGTATTGTATTTATCATCCATTTTTTAATTTCAAAATTTGTTTGATGATCTTAATAATGATAATTTAATTTTCAGTATCCTCGACAGCACATACACGTAGATCCGACGTGGATACCACGTAGATATCTAGTGGATAGTCGTAAATTCGCTGTGGGTTTCACGTTGAATCGGCGTAAAAATATCGTGTGCCGTTATACATGCAGGGTTCAAGATTAGAAGAAATTTAAAAAAAATTAATTTCTCCAATAAATTAGGACCAATAATTGGTCAATTTTGTATTAATATGGCTGAGCACATAAAAATAAAAATATTAATTTTATGTTACAAAAAGTAAGGTCAATGAGTCAGTAAATTACCGATTTAAAAAATCGCGAAATATTTTTCATGTAAAATAATTAATAAAAGTGGTTAAATCTTTTAAAACTTTTTCAATACATAAATTTGATTATTAAAGTTAATGAATAATCAACAAATTAACATAACAATTAGGACAAACATTAGAATATTGTTTATTTATATCTGATTCATGGTTTTAACAAAGTTATTCTTAAAATTATTAAAAATTCCTTAGATTTTATTGTTTTTTAACATTATTGTTTGATTTGTATAATTTTAATAATTGCTTTGACTTAATTATGAATTAATTTACCCAACCAATTTACAAAAAATGATTTATTGAGTTTTATATAGTATTAAAACTGATATCACACCCCATATAATTTACAATGTGCGGGGTAATTGTGACACAGTATAAATAAAAAAAATGATAAAAAACTTATTTCATAGTTTAGTTTAAAAATGTTAAATATTATTCCAGCATAAAATAATCCCGCGCTTAGTGATCGACGTTTTTTCTGTTTTTATTTTTATTTTTTAAAACTTTTAACAACAACTGACATTTGTGAGCTTAGAAAAATCAATTGCAATAAAATTGTTATTCTTAATGTTATAAGTAAATTATTTCGATACTAATTATCGATTTAATCAATTTTGTATTGTTTTTTGAAGAAAATTTAATAATATACTTTAATTATTTACAATGTCACACATTTCCCCATGCTATAGAGTAATAGTAACGTTTCACGAATGTTACAATAATGTTTATTAATTAATATTATTTCAAATATTTCAATTTCGTAATGCACATTTCGAAAGAAAAAGAGTTCAACTAAATTTTGAAAAAAGAGCGACTAAAAATGATAATATATAGCAAAATAATACTATGTTGAACTTCAACTTTGCTTTTTTGCGTCACAATTACCCCGATTGTCCCTAATAATTTTTCGGCAAACTGACTCAATGACCCTATTATTGCCAAATCTACACCAATAAGAAATCGAAAATAAATTTTTATGTATAAGTATAAGAACAAAGATAAGAAAATATATTATAGATTTTATTAAAAATTTGTTTAAGTTAAATTAGTGTTAAAAAATTACCAGTGACTTATAATGATAAAAAAAATTGCAATCAAAAGTTGTGCAACCTAAACAATTTGTGATTTTCACACAACAAATAGTACAAATATTCAAATTTCAGCACCTTAATTCAAAATTGCAGAAAATATGAAAAGTTTATTGAATGATTTTGTACAGGAAAGGTATCTCGTTCCAGGAGCTGTCAAATGGAAAATATAAAATTGTAAAAGTCATTTCTCTATACATATATATTTTGTAATGAAGGATGTGATCGTCAATACAAGAAACGCTTGATCGTATAGACTATTGCAATGTATATCACAAAGAGTTACAAAGAAACCTACTATATTAGATAAAAACAAATAAAAATAATTATAATTTTTTTATTTTTTTATACCAGACGCATCATTTACCAGACACCAAAATATAATAGACTCACACAAAAATGTGATTTAACAATCAAGCCACAGCATTTTCTCAGTACATATATATATATATTTATGTTTCTCTCGCACTCTCTTTGTTTTATCCATTAGATATTAATTTGTTTCTTCTTTTTTCAAATAATAATTGTTAACGCTCTTTTTTTATTAGGTACACGATCGTTTCTTCAACTTTTGGGTAGTATAACATTATATTATTTATAATATTGCGTATTTGTTTATAATATATTTTCTCTCACGGTTGATGCATTATTTTTCTTAATTATTTAAGCTACGCTTATTTTTTTTTGTTCTGTGAATCTTGTTTGATTTTGTCAAACAAGCCACTCCTTAAAAACACCTTTTGTTATTCGAAGCAGTTAATAATTATTAATAAAATGTGTGCTTTAAAAAAATAAATAACTTGCAATTTTGTTTAATAAAAAATTATATGTGATTAACAATGTGAGATTCAACAAATTAAAAAAAAACAAACAATTTTGGAAGCACAGGTGGCTATAAAAATTTGTTTCTCTCGAAAATTTAGAGAGAAATGGAAGATTAAAAGTAATCACTTAATGTAAACTAATAAATTTATTTATAATATAACTTTTATTTTTTTTTGTAACTTTGCAATCAACGTTTTTTTACTTTTCTTAACAATCTATATGTGTGTGTTTTTATAACCATCTTATATACCCGACATTACAAATAAGTTTTTTTTTTATC
This sequence comes from Idris sp. 1 HC-2018, assembly GCA_022817325.1. Classification (NCBI taxonomy): domain Eukaryota; kingdom Metazoa; phylum Arthropoda; class Insecta; order Hymenoptera; family Scelionidae; genus Idris; species Idris sp. 1 HC-2018. The sequence goes on along the minus strand of JABFPM010001124.1, from coordinate 11,316 downwards.
AAATATAATATACGCGACTTTCGACAATTATTTTACCAGTGTTAATAATATTAATAATCGTAATAGTAATCAATAATTAAATTATAATAATAGCGGTAATAATTATTATATGATAACATTAATAGATCTATATATCGCAAATATATATATATATTTATTCATAATTACTATTGTAATAAAATCGACTAACTATAATACGTGAAAAAAAAATTAGAAGACCAAAAAAAGTTATGAATGTGTGCATTATGTCGTAATAAAATCGTATAACATATATGGAAGTATCAAATCATTTTTACAGATACAATTTTGGAAGAAAAATTTTGCAAAAAAAGGGTTTGTACAAAAATTGAATAGATCACAACGAAGCTGCATTTAAAAAAGTAATTCACACAGACGAGCAAGTAGACAGTTAAATATTTCGTTAAAAAATTCAACACGACAACTGTCATTAAAATTATTGCCAAAAATTTTGATACCATACAGTTGTCACGTTACTTTTTTTCGAAATAATATATTGGGAATCAATTATTACAAATTTATTCTTCAGAAACGAAAAAAAAGAAACTCCCAATGCCTGCAAGTACATGTCATTTTATCACACATGTTCCTCGAGAGGACCAATACTGCTTCCGGTTTGTAAAAACATTGACGAAAGTATATAAAATAAAAACAGAAGATGAGACATTCAAACTTAATGAAATAAACTTAAAAGTTATTTTTTTTGTGTCTGTTTTACAATAAATTTTGACGACATAACAATATTAATAATAAAGCAAGAAAAAATCTTTTTCTTGGCAAAATATATATATATATATATATATATCATTTTTTTGCGCACAAGTCACATATAAATATATATATAAAACATATGTGTTAACGCTTATAAATGTTACCGTAACTAAGTTTACAATTAAAAAGCCTGTTGAAAGAATTTTAAAAATAAAAAATTTTATCATTTTTTCGTGACTCTCTTTTGCTAAAGTGCATCCCAACACCGAATAAAAACATGGATCAGCAAATAACGATAATATTTAAAAAGAAAAAAAAACAAGGATCTTTTGTGTAAAACTTATTAATTAGATGTGCGTTTTTTTAATTTCTTGACTATAATTTACAAAGAAAATAATGATAATATAAAATATGCAGAACATATAATGTTACATTTAAAATAAAATATTTATAAACTTGTTTGGTCGGAATTCAAAATACCTTATGCTGTTAAGATTTGTAATAATAATAACAGGAATTAAAAAAAAGTGCGCAATAAATATATTGTTTAATGAAATTTTCATCTGTAAAATTGCACAAGTTTCTCTGGTTATTAATTATTGTTATTATTATTATTATTAAAATAATGTGGACCAAACTTGTTTTAATAACGCACCATCGAAATAAAATACGGTTTTGGTGATATCGCGGTAACTATCTACACTGATTGGATTGACGAAACAATATTTAGAATACTAGACAATAAACTTTATTTATAAAAAAAAAGAGTTAATTAAATATTTCGAAAATCCAACGTAATTATAACTATAATGCAAATGTACAGCATTATTTGAAGAGAGAAAAAAACCACATTAAATTTTACAAAATATTAACATAAGCATTAAAAATCTGTTAATGTTTATTTATTTATAAAATATACTTGCTAAGAATGCACGATATTTTATATTATTTTTAAACCATGGTGCGCAGTATATTTCTATAAATGCATACACCGAGCGACGTTTTTGGAAATACATTGTCAGAAATTCTGAACATAAACGTCGAGATTAATGACTTTAGGGACAAAAATTAATAATAAAAAAAGGGCAAAAAATACAATATAAATATAGATATTATCTGTGCAATGTTCCTTTTTTTAATATAAAATACATAATAGTTAAATTTTATTTACAATACATTTTTCTTAAGGCACAATTTATTTTATTGATGTCCTTTTTAAAGAAAAAAAAAAAAATGATTAACACCAAGAGGTACCAAGAAAAATATTTTCTGGCCTAAAATTAAATGTAAAATATCCTTCCTCCACCGAATTTTTATTAGGTCTACCTTGTTTTACTAAATCCTTACAATTACAATGCTTTATATAATAATAAATAAAATTTTGCAACGAGGACTTGTCTAAATGATTTTTTTATACAAATTCTCGTGTTCATTTATATAATAATAATTACTGTAAACAGATCATAGCATAATAACAGTCACAGAAGAGTTTGTTAATAGTTAACAACAAAGTTTCTATAATAATTTTAAACACTACGACAAATTTCAACAGAAAATATCTATATATAATTTTAACTGTTCTTTGCTTAACATGTACAAAAAAAACTACTATACAATATAAATTTGATCGAACTCAGTATAATGGTTCTTAATATTGCTAACGTTCTATAAAATTCAAATCATAAATTTTGTATATCATAAATTTCATACTAATCACTTTTATGAAAAGAAAGAAAAAAAAACAACTTATTTTTGTAACTGAAAATAAAATCTACGAATTACATTTTTTTAAATTTAAATAAGCTATTTTTCTTGGTACTTGGCAAAAAGTAATTTGAAAACAAAGAAGTAAAGTGTATCTTTACAAGTTTTCCCAATGATTTTGAGAAATAAACAGCACTTCACAGAATTAAAATTCAAACTTTAAAAAAAAAAAAAAGCAGTAACTAAGCTGCGCGATGAAATTCACTCTTTTTTTCAAATTAACAATATAAAAATCTAACTAAAGAAACTAAATATTCAAAATTCGAGTGAAATCATCTAGTTGGACAGAAAAAATTGAGTGAACACAGTGGAAACCACTTACAAAACTGAATATAAAATTCAAAAAAATGTTTGAACTGGTTTCCACTGTGGTGACACGCAAACTGTCTTCACCACTAGGTGTCGCTGCTAATACTCTCGTCCACCGGGAACTGAAAAAAAAAACAAATTTTTGAAGAAAAAAAAAAGAAGAAAATTTTGGGAAAAAAAGCAAAATCTTTAAGGGGGCAGATAAAAGCCAAAAGGCATGACGCAGTCCTTGGGCATGAAGCAATCGTGGACCGTTTTCATATGGTTTTTCATTTTGTCCGGTCTGGAGAACTCCTTGCCGCAGACTGGACACGGGAAGACCTTGCGCTGGTGGCCCTCGTGATAAAGGAATGCGTGTCTCTGGAAGCTGTACTTATTTTTGAACGTCTTTTGTATGTCGAGTTTGGCGCACTCGGTGCACTGGTACACGCCCTCGGAAATCGAGGCGTACCGGAAAAGGTTTAGGCCGCGCACCGACATCTCCGTGAGCTGTTCCGCTGGGTCCTGCGACTGCGAGGTGGCGCGACGGCGCATGCGCCGTTTAGGCACCTGTCGCGTGGGCGCCGACATACTACCGGCAGCGCCACCTGATGGGCTGTTGTTGTTGCTTGAGGTATTGTTGTTGTTGGTGCTGATGTTGTTGTTGTTTTGCAAAGTCGTCCTGCCGATCACCGGGGAGGCCGAGGGGGTCCGCGGGGAGGGACTGCTGGAGACGGTGTTGGTCGTCGAGGCGGCGGACGGCGTGCTGCAAGTCGGCGGCGAGCTCAGGGCCGGTGATTCGCTGTTCCGGTTTCGCGACTCAGACTTCACAGTTGGATCTGTAAATTAATGTCACCATTTTAATTACAATTTAGAATTATACTTTTGTACATTTGTGGAAGGGATATTTAAAGTTTTTTAGTAAAAAATCTATATTTCATCGTTTTTAATTTTCTTTTTGAACCAATAAATCTATTTATTTCATTTTTTTTGTTTTTTTTTTGAAAAAAACTTGTTTTTTAGTTTGAGGTTACTTTTGCAGGGTTACCAACTTAAAATGTTCATTTCCTATAGTGCTGATATTGCGAAATTTAGGTTTTTTAGTGGTAATCCGGCAAAATGACGTCAGAGAGTAGATGGCGCTGCTTTGTCAGCAAAATAGTTTGGAATTCAGATGTAATATAGATTTTTGCTTCTACAGGGAGAAATTTCTAATAAAATATCTCTCCCAAAATGAAGGCTATATAAAATGAAAAATTACAAACAACCCTTCAGTCTTATTATTTATTTTTCAATGCTGTATATGTTTTTTCTTTGATAAAATTTTTGTTATTTTTGACTGAAGAGTTTTCGGCTAAGATACATAATAAAAATTGTATAATCATTAAAATAAATACATGCGATACATTGCAAAAATAAAAATACAGTCTACTTCAACTTTTTTTTGATCAGAAAAATTATATTAAAAATTAAAATATACGATAAGCGATGATTTAGAAATTAACCCTTTATGTGTTTACCTTATTTAAATAACTGTCCTTGATTGACATAAAAATTTGAATTAATCAATTAAATTACATGTATATGTTAATAAAATATCTAATATAAAAATGACATTATTTATCTCTAATATAAATAAATAATGGAGTTATGTATTATAAATTATTTAAAACAAATAATATATTGCATATGTAGAAGTGAAAATAATTTTAACTGAAAAAGTTTAGGCAAAAATATTTTTTTGAAATACTAAACTTTTTCGATTAAAGTGCATAATTTGTATACGACATAAATTTTTGGAAAAAAGCTTTACATGTGAACATATGTGTAATACATGTAAATAAATATGTGTACACAAACTATGAAACGTGCTTATAATAAAATTTGAAGTTTTTCGTCAAATATAAAAATATTAGTTTGAAATAAACTTTATTCCTTCAAATTAAATTATAGCACTGAAAAATAAGTAACAAAAAACTCACGGTAAATTAAGCATGGCACAAATGTATAAAAAATAAAGAAAAACTGAACTCAAATCAACAAATCTTGTCTTCAATTTAAACGTTTATTTTTGTCGATGCTTTGTAAGTTAATGTATATAATAATATAATATATTAATTATATTTTTAATAAATCAAATAAAAGAAACTATAAATCAACAACATGTATACGCAAACATGCAAAACAAAAGTGTATATACCTTAATATTTAATCAACATAGTCTTTTCGGTTTTTATGATTACTCGATCAACATTTTTTTGACACAATTTTTTCGGAACGAAAAAACATATATTATAATATTTATATGTGTATATATACAAGTACATAAAATCTATGCATGTATAATTATTAAGTTATATATTTCGACAGAGTAATCACACAAACTGACTAGACATTTAATATATATATGTAAAAAGAAAGAAAGAAAAAAAAAACTGATTACAACTACATAAAAATAATTTTTGGCTAAGTATAACAATTTCTAATGACATAAAATGACCGTACCTCAAAACCGAGAGAGGACAAGTTTTTTTTCGAAATCATTGGTTGCAAAATATACAATATTTAAACTTAAGCTTAATGCTCAAAATAAAATATAAAAATGACAAATTACAAAACTCTCGTGGCACACTCTATGTATATTATAAAATTTGCCACTTGACACGTGCTCGAAATTTTTAAATAATTTTTATATAAAAATTTAATTTTACTTAAAAACAAATTCATTTCATAAGTAAAATATCCAGCACGTGTCTTTTTTCTATATTTTAACATGGTGCAGTAGCGCAACATACAAACAAAAAAAATTATTTAAACACACAACAATATTACAATATATATATATATATATATATATATACTTAAATAATTTTAACTGACGGTAATTACCTGTCCTTTTAATTTTCAACGACGAATCTTCTTTTAAAATTTACAAACGAAAAAATAAATGTGTGAAATTAAAATCCAAAATCGCAGATCTTATAAATGTAATAAATAATAACCAAAATTAACTGAAAGTATAAGTTCACTGACAATTTTTTTTTTGCACTTCACTAATAATTAAAAGAATAAACATTTGACAGATAAAGGTTTTTTGGTTGTCTATTGAACACCGTTCTTTTATTATCGATAATCATAATCAAACAATTAGTGCATATAAAATATACTAAGTCTACATATCAGCGTCAGAAAATCTTATTTTTAAGTCGTATCTAAAAAGTTTCAACTATAAAATTTTTCCTTTTTGTTTCGCACACTTTGATTTTTTGCATCACTTATTTTGGCACTAGCTTTGTAATAACAATTTTTTTCTTCTTTTTTGTTTCAATACAATTCTTTCCATTTTGATTTTTCTTTTTTTATTCATCTTTTCGATTTTCGTTTAAAAAGGCACCAAATTGGGAACATGAACTACAAAAGTTGTCCCATCAAAATTACATTATGTAATTTGTAATTCGACGCTCGCATTTGTACACTGAGAAATCAAGTTTGTAAAGTTTACAAACTCAATTTCTCAGAGTATATAAAAATTAAAACACGAACTTCTTTTTTTCTGACGCATCGCTTTTTTTTGTCTTTTGTCAAACTGCAACAACGTTAATAACTATGTTATTCGTACCAACTATCACTAAAATATATTCGATATAACTTTTGTTTATATATATATTTAACATAATTATAATAATATATATAATTAATAATTAATATTTTAATTGTAATAATAATATTGATAATGATTGTATTGATATATATATATATATATTATAATACGAGGTATTATAATATATATAATTTTCTTTGCTTTTGCTTTATTTTTTTTCATCATATGTATATATAACATATTAAATTTTAATCAAATAGTACAGTCTGCTTGTTTAAGCCTCGTAAATGACCTCTCTCGGTGACGGTGCTTAGCGAGAGTCGCCGGTGCCATTGTGTAAAAAAAATTTAAAAAAATTAAAACAAAATTATTCCCTTAAAATTATATGCTGTTGCTGACTGAGTTTTCAAACGTGACGATAAGAATGACAAAAAAAGTTGGCTGGCACGACGTTCTGCGCAAAAGTCACACGCATAAATTCTTTTTTTTTATTTACACACGTACGCTATTATAAAATTTACTTTTAATATCCAATTTTCAACATACTTATAAATATTTGCCCTTTTTGTTAAAAAAATCCCTTTCGTTTCACAAACGAAGGCCACTTCCGCATATAATATATCAATAATATTGCAATACAGCGTATATAACTATAATATTGTAATATATTATATATCACTGTACATTCAATTTGACATAAAACTTGGCCAATTTTATTTCAACTTGAACTTCTTTGACTTTTGTGCGAAACTCAATTTGGCACCTGAATACAATTTCACCTGAATAATTTTTTTAAGTTTGTACTTTTTTAAAATAGTTTTTTTTTTTTTATTAAAATAATTTTTATCTAAACATACTTTTCGCACAAAAGTTCAAAATTTAAAGCCGAATACTTAAACACTATGACATATTTTAAAGCCAAATTCTGTTTACCCTTTGATTAGAACAATTCTTTGAATGTTTTGTTTTCTTATTGCATCGTTAAATCACTAGAGATGTCAGTTGCTTTTTATTATTTTCAAAGTATATTATAATTCGTATAATCGAAAATTGAGTTAGTCTTAGCCTCTCAATGATTATCGATTGTGAAACACACATAATCAACAATTGTTTATCGTTTGTCTTTTTCTTTCAGAAAAAAGTTTGCTGCCACAATTTTGTACACTTACAACAATTAGTTGCCGGGGCACTTATTAAAATCAAAAACTGTACTAATTTTCCATTTTGTTGCACCATTACATTTTTTTCCTAATTTCTATAACCAGCCACGCTTCAACAGTTTCTCTACATCATTGATATATATTTGTATATATAATAAAATAATTTGTTTGCTGGTCGATAGCCCAAAAAAATGACAATTCAAATTAGCAACACTAGATTCTCTTTTCAAGTAAAAAAACAAGTGTTTGGGTGGGTGTGAAAATCACGACACTTTTAAAAGTAACAAGTAATTTAAAATACATGTATATATGTATTATCAATAAATATACATAAAAAGAAGACATTTTATGTATACTTTAAATTACAAATACATATATAAATATATATTTGTATATATAGTTACATATTTGTGTTCAATATTCGTATTTATTAATATGCAGTAATAGTAATAATAATAATAATAGTAATAGTGATAATTATAAGAGTAATAGTTAATTAATGAACGATGAAATTCATTAGTCAGTGTAGCCTCTAGTCTTCTACTATCTATGCCCAGCTAATGAATAGACTTTTTCAACCGCCTTTGTTGTTATCTTTGAAAAAACTTTCTTTTTTTAAGAGCAAGCGGTTTTTAAGCTAGAATAATTTTAACCATCGCCACGTGAGAAAACTGTTGAGTTAAGTTTTTCATAAACCAGACTGCCGACGACGGTTTTATACATAATAATTATAATTCGACAAAATTGATATTTACAGTCGTTTATTTATAGTCTATACCTTAATTATGATTGCCATAATAGAAAACTTTACGCTAATTCAGCCTCTTTTTATTTTTCGATTCTAATAACTTGTTTTTTTTGTTTTTGTTTTTTTTTCTTCAAATTGCTATACATTAATAGATCATCTTTTATGACAGCCTTTGCAATAATCCTTCGGGTTACATAATCTATCAAGAATATATGAGTGTATACATATATATAATTTTATTTATATATTCTGTTTATATATATATAATATATTTCTATTTGGACCGCGTAATATTTTGACTTTTGCACACACTTCAACGTGCCTTTTTTTCCTTATATTAGAATTTGTTAAACCCTGTATTGAAAAAACATTTTTGAAATGTCTTTTTGCATATAAAAAAGTTGATATATAAAATTTGATAAAAGTCTAGATACTGAACTAAATTTGTTGCTTATACAAATTGAAAATTTTAATCGCGGTGTGTATCGTGCATAAAACCATCGCAGTCTCAGAAACATTTCTGGCGGCAGAAATAAATTTTTCTTCTCTTTTTTTTTATCGAGCTTGAATTAGAATTTGGCGTTTGGCATTAAGTTACTACTAAGATACCTTCAGTCTATCCAATATCAGTACTATCTTGTATTTGGTGTCGTTTAAAAAACCGTCCTTCTGCAGTCTTTCAGAAAATGACATAACTTTGTTATTATTTTCTTTCGCACGCTCGTTCATGCTTTCTTACTAGCCTATTATCAAAACTTTTATTTCCTTTTTTGATTAACTTTCAGCTTGGTATTGATCAACTCAACAATGTTTATATTCAAATAAATAAATTTTTACGATTCGAACTTTAAATATCACATTTAATTAACAAAAATTTCAACAAATTTCTGTCAAGTTAATCAATAGTCAGCACGAACTATAAGATTTTCTCCAACTTTTGCTTTTTATATATATTTATATGATCATATATATATATATAGTATTAATATTAATCTATTGACGGAGTCAGGCCAACACAGCTTGACAACGCTTTAACGGCTCAACAACATGGCGAACGGTCGTCATATATATATAAGAGTACTTTATATATATATATATGTTTATATATATTGCATTTGCTCAGTCTACATGTTTCCCTTGTTATATTATATGCGTATATTCAATACAGCTCTTGTGTGTAAATTTACACATGTCTTTGTTTTTTTTCATTTTTGTCTTTTTGTATGTCTATTTGAAAAATCATACTTTACTGTGAATATTTGTTGTTACTTCTATGTTCATTCAATTTTCATTATTGTTACACAAAAGTATCGTTAATGGTGTAAAGCTCGAAAATCTAATGCCCGTTGCATGTATATAAAATCCTCGTTAGGGACTCGAGGTGCTGAGACCTCGACTAGATGCGACAGTCGTGTATCGAACAAAGTGAAACGACTATCTTTTGACTCAAATTCAGCTTTCAGTTTTTTAATTATAATAAACAACAACAATGAATTATTACTAATATTAAAAAATCACGTTCAACACTACCACTATTAGCCTCTGTCACGAGCAATTTTTATGCGAATATACCTTAAGACTCGAGTTTTGGTATTCGAAAAAAAGATTGCAAAAATTATTTAACAATTAAAAAAACAAGTTTTAACATTATGCAAATTCAGAGTCAAATTGGAAAAGAAAAAATAAAGTTTTTTGGTCTGCTTTGATTCGTATACATATAATATAGTATATATTAAATAATATATCTGAAACAACATCGTAACAATTATCCTTTTTTTATTTTTTTTTTACTTTTTCATATTTTTTTGTAAATAAAATTGAAGTGCATCACGATACTTTTGAATTATTATTAACTAGAATATTAAATTGTTGTCCCTATCTATATAGATGCCTTGAATATGGCGCGTTTCCTTTGATTGACTTGGTTGTAACGAAGTTACTTAGAACACATAAGTTTACATTATTTTTTTTTAACTTTCTCTTCCTCTTTTGTTTTTAAAAATAAACTATAAAACATTCAACAAATCCGGAGAATAATAAATTAAAATCTATCGAGAAATTGACAAACAAATTCAAGAACAATATAAAACTTATGAGAACAAACAAAATACAATTGTACAGACATTTACTTTTTTAAAATAGAATATCTTCTGAAAAAGTTTCATTTTACTTTTAGAAATGTTAGCAAGTTTAAATTTTGAATTCTAAAAAGTAAAGTGATTCTTAAAAGTAAAAATGACCTACGTAGAATTTTCTATCTAGATGTCGCTGCTTGAATTTTTAATTAAAATTTTCCATCCAGATGTCGCTACTTGAACTTCTAAATGGAATCTTTTACCGATATATCGCTTCTAAATAGAATTTTCTACCCAGATATCGCTGTATCCAAACTTTGTAATCAAACTAAATGTCCATTTTAAAAATTTAACAAAAATGTCAACAAGAAAGAGAAAAGAGAAAGTCAATCTTGTTGTTTGGGTTCTACCGCTGATGTACAAAGCTGTTTCCGCTCATCTGTGACTTTTGACTGTGAATAATTTTAACATGCGCAACCATGTTGTCTTTGCGTGTGAACTCCTTGGAGCAGACCGGACAGGGAAAGTACTTGACATTGGCCTGATGGGACGTGACATAGTGTCTACAAAAGTTGCTGATATGAGTATAGGTACGATGGCACACGGTACAACGATGTAGGTCGCCTTCCCTCACGCAGAAGTCCCGTACCGAACCCCCGGTGCGCTCGTTTTCAACCCGAAACGAGCCTTCGAAATCGCTCTGACTGATGTCCGAGTCCGCGGAGGAGGCCAAATTTAATATGGCACTGCTATTGTAACCGGCCTCCTTTGTCGTCGTCTGCTTGTTGTCTTCCGGGTCGGAACCCTCCTCCACGAGGGAACTCTTCAGCGAGCTGTACTCCTTGCGAAAGCACTTCTCAAAGTTAATCCGAATCTGGCCCTCGTCGGTATCTGAAATGGGAAACACTCAGTGACCTTTAGTCAAAACAATCAAAACTAAATTAGTCTTTT
>JABFPM010001123.1:0-22398 GCA_022817325.1 Idris sp. 1 HC-2018 | reverse complement strand
GTTACACAGTTTTCTCGACGTATATAATACAGTAAATCTCGCAATCATTAAATTTCAACAGATCTGTTGGTCGCTTTATTTGCCATAATTCTAACAAGAAAAAGTGTAAAATTTCAGTTATTTTGTCTTCAGTTATTTCGTATGGGACCCGCTTTAGATTCTACTGCGAGTGTGTTCTAAGGCTTTTAAGATTTTTTTATCTTCCGTTTTTATAAATTCTGCAATGAAAACTGTTTCTCTTTAGAAATATTATCATTTTTAATATACTTTTTCGAGTATTGTGAATTATTACTTTAAAAAAATTAAAACTTGCGTTAGTTTATACATTTTATAATTTTGCAGGTATATTTTGACGAACTTATTCTACAGAAAAATTTATTATAAGAATTTTTATTTCCATATTAAATTAATTTCAATTATGATGTTGAGATATTTTTATTAATGCTATCTACAACTTGAAATAAATATTTATAAAGTTAGTTAATTTAAACAACAAACATTCAGGACAAATAGAAAAACAGATATTTTATATTTTTAATTTTGAGATAATGTATATAACAAATTAAAATAAGAAAACTGAAATTATCATAATGTATGCAACAAAAACGTATTCATTTAACTTCTTATATAGAACAGTCATATTTCAAATTGTATGCAAATGAAAATGTTGAAAATATAATATTATTATGTTTTTGAATTTAAATATTAGTAGCTCCATTTGTTACTTCTTTTGTTAGTTTAATAAAGACAATTTCACATTTTTACCCAGACAGTCTACTGGATGTTATACCATTTACTCGTTACAAACAATTGTAATTCATTGAATTACTAAAGTTGATGTCAGTTATGAAAGAGAATTTTAATTATTTGACATAGCAGAAAATTTAATATTTATTTAATAAATTAAATTAATGAATAAAATTTATAATTTTAAATAATTTTTTAAATAAAGTAAAAAAAATTAAACTTAATTTGAAAATGTAATTAAAAAATTTTTATATTTGAATAAAAATCCCATAAATCAACTTAACATTCAATGTTTTATTGCTAATAGATAATTTTTTTATTTTTCTACTTACAAATGTTGCAACACTTGGCACATGTGGCATTTATACAAAACTCATAGATAAATGTTTTTCCATTTCTATATTAAAATTTATTATTACGCGTTTATTCAAATTTCTTTTTACTTATATGTATAACAGATATGTGTACAAAAACTGAATATATTTATAGTTCTAATTGACTTAAGAAAGTCGAATTACGAAAAAGCATGAATGTGTATCAGAAGATGCAAGAACAATAACTTATTTTGCACATAATAAAAGTGTATTATATAACTATAAAAACTGGATATACATTTAATAATTATTCCAAAATAAGCAAACAGAAAGTGATTTATGATTATTTCTGTTATAATATCTATTCGTAATTTATGATTCATTGTACGAGATCTTCATTCAAGATAGCGTATCGTATTACATGTAAAATCTATATCTTTGCAAATATAACAAAACCTTTCACTGATCAATACTTTATATTTTTATTTCAGTGATTTCCATTCACATTTACTTATCTATCAACTAAAATCAACTGTTAGTAATTAAATTTTGTTTTACTATATCATTCTTTACGTTCTATAATACAAATGCAGACGTACGATTTTGAAACAATGCAATATACGTCCTCAGTTTATTGTGTACATTTCAAATACGTTCAATTAATTAAAATAACTAGGGAGAGAAACATTTAAATCCCATTACACTTTACGCATAAACTAATCTATGAGATTTAAAGTGATTTATAATTAAAAATGTACATATGAAGATAAGAAATTTGTTCCTTCCGAAAAAACAAAAGAAGACGTTATAACTTCATTTCACTTATCTTATTTTCAATATTTTTAATTATTTTTAAAATTAAAAGTAAAATAGTGCTTCAACATTAGTTTTTAACTAAACGATTAAATTATATTCACAATTACAATAATCAAGTTTTAATGTTAATTATAAAAAATAATTCATTTTGTATACATATTTAATTGCTTCTATAAGTAAAATAAATACAAAAATAAAAGCATGAGAAAGGTATTAAGTTAAGATTTCCTGATCCTTTGAGTTATTACGGCACATATTATTTACTTACTTGCAGGATACGTGACTACATTCTCTTTTTGCGGTACAAATCAATTCCCGCTCAATTTATGTTTGCCGTAAATTTTAGAGTGATGAGCAAAAGAGATTGCAAATTTGCTACTCAATCAATTGTCTTAATAGCTCAATTGAAACTCGATCATCATTAAATGCTAATTGATTCTGGAAAAATAGATCGACCCTCGCCGATCGAAGAGAAAATCCTTATCCAAAGTTTAATTCACAAAAGAAACTTTCGTAAAGTACTTACTTTGTATGAAAAATCCACATTTTCAACAGCAAATAAATTTATATCCTTTCCTCGTCGGTTGATCTCTTTTGTTTAAAAAACCTTATGTCACACTGTTTTAATTGTTAAGTCAAAAAGAAGAAATTTTTTTACAGTTATATAAACGTACGATAAGACACATTTGCAGAATAAATTAAAATCAAAAAAATTACACGCAAATGTGTTTAAGTATAATAATTCATTATTGATGATTGGGAAATGTGTATACGGAGAGTAAGTGTTGTTATAATAGTGAGCAATTCTTGAGATGACTGACTGAGCGTGTATCGTGTCCAGGCAAACTTTATAAACGAACCGGAGAAAGCCACACTAGGGACAATGTATAGCTATGAAACCCCGTTGCAAAGCTCTCAGGGTAGGGCGATGTTTCACTTATTACAAGTTCACATGCAGTTTTCAGGTGGGAAAATAAATGGTGTCTCTGCTGCGATTACATCTTGATTGACAGATTATCCTATCAATTACTATATATATTTCAGCGGAGCTGTAGTCACGTTCGTGTAACATGTCTGAGATCACTCTCGGTTCCACTCTTTTAAGGAGCATTTCGTTTCAAACTTTAAAAGGCCTTCCTTCAATACCATGCCATATTTTAAGTTGTTAAGTAATGGCAGTTCCTTGAAATGGTGTACAGTAAAACCTTCATGTTACCCTATCTTTAAATTTATCAATTCTGGTAATACCTTTTCCTTAAAAGGGAGAGTAAAAGTTTCTATATACACTAGGACAATTTGTTTAAATTAAATATATATAACTTTTTTAAAATTATTTACAACATATAAAAGTTTTATTCAATTAATTTTATTTATCTATTCAAATTAATGTTACAAAATCGCAGATTCTTTTTTTCCGCGAGAAATTCTGCTTTTGTAGCGGTGTGTCACTGAGAAGATAATTTAACTTAGATATTCCTTTGGTGTAATTAATTGTGCGTATACATGTGTATATATATATATGATTGTCAGTCTATTGTAATAATGAAATTAATTTTACTCACTCTTATTTTTATCACCTGGGAAAAAGTGAAACGAATGTTTTTCACATGTGATATCGCAGTAGTATCACATTTATATTGAAATTTATGGTAGGTTCATTTCGTTAAAGAGAAGAAAAACATCTAAACGACCCTAGTAAAAATCGAAATCGTGCCCCTTAAGGACCCGCCCGGATTAATTTCAGGGACCTTTGTAGGCCTTATGAATGTTAAATTTGGGCCCTTAAAAGGAATGCAACGCTTAACTCTTATAATGCCTCTGTACTTCATCCTATTAGGGTCTATAAAAGCACTATTAGGGCGTGCCCAGAAACTTTTTTTTTATTTAAAAACAATAAAAAAAAATAAAAATGAACATTTCAATTTGTATTATCATTATATTAATAATAAAATTTAATCTTAAAAATGCAATTTATTATTTTTTCTAATAAAAAAAATGTCATATCGCTGGGAATCGAACTTATGATGCTGAAGTTTTATGAATATCAAATACAATATTTAGCCCACAGGACCCCGGAAAACTTTAAAAACGCAACATTTGACTGAACTACCACTCAACTGAGATTGTATTACATCTCCTGCTTACACGTTATTGTGTAAATTTTAACAATGTTTTTAACAAAATTTGGAATAAAAATAAACAATTACTAATAAATACAAAAAAAATATAAATTATAAAGAAATTATTAATTCTAGCATACTTTGGTGTGCATTGATATGCCCCTGAAATTGCCCTTATTAAACATTAAAATGTAATTGAAAGGTAAGCTGTTACATGCCCTAAAAATGACCTAATTTTTTTTTCGTGAAACCAGAGTTTACCACAGTTAGGCTTTAAAGGGAACTAGTTATCACCTGGGCAAACCACGATACATTTTAACTAGGGGATTTAAATAAATATTATAATCCGTGATGTATAATCAATTCCATTAAGAAATACTAGATTCTCACTAAACATTTGGCACTGTTATCTATGTTTAAGGAGACGACACATTGAAACGTGACCATAGTGTCATATAATACTCAAACGTGCGGTATCTTTTATCACACTGACGTGGCTTCGGTAAAAACTGTCTGTTTATTCGTGCGCGGATTCGAAGTTCATTTCATTTTATTCAACCAAAATGGGGTAGAAATATTAAATTGAAATATGTATGAGACAAATGAAATCTTGCAACAAACAATGCTTTTTCTGACTTTTCGTAAAGTAATCTTTATCTTTTTCAACCAGAGGATTACGAAATATTAAATTCTTTGGTCTTTTTTTATTATTATTATTATTATTCGACGATTCTTGAAAAAGCAGCATATCATCTTTGGATAAAAAGATACTAATAACATATTAAGTCCGTATGCATTAACTTAAAACATATTTCATGTATTAAATTATAATTTTTTTTTATTATTTTCATTGTCTCTTTCATTGCATAATACATAAAAGTTTGTAAACCTTTTGACATAATTAAAAAATATAGCTCATATTGTTATTTTCTGAAAAATAACGTTGATAACACTGAGGAGATAAAAACTATGTTAATTTACTATTATTATTTTGTCCTTTTTTAAGTTACCTTGTAATTCGATTATAAAATAAACTTAAATTTATTTTAGATTCAAATTAAAAAATATTTGATTTATTTTCTTATAAATTATACTCCTTCAAGATGTATAAAGATATCAAAAATGTATTCATACAGATTCCTTTTAGACTACTTCATTATCTAAGAATATTGTTCAACTGCGATAATTGCATTGTAAATTAACACTTGTTAAAAAATATAAACACATATGGTTCATCAAAGAATGTAAAACCATTCTCTTATGAGTAACAAAATATCAAATACCATAATGTCAAGGATATGGGATCATAACATTTTACTCGCTACTATTAATACAATAATAGGCAGATTACTTTATTGTTAATATACTTAAAAATTATCTAAAACATTATAAATATCGCAGATTGTCATTATGAATTGCATAATAACAAAGAACAAGATCATAAAGATAGAAATATGCGAAAAGAAAAAAACGTTCTTGCTACTGTTTCTTTATAATCGTGCAGAAACAACTGCGTCGATTAACAGTGACAACTCTAAGACAACTTTTCTTGAAGAATGCACTATTCAAAATTCACCAGATTAAATGAATACTTTGCTTAAAAACTAATGCAATTAATGATAACGGCAATGAAACTCTTGATGTTGATTTTAAAGCAAATTATTTTGACTACAGAATTCAGTACAAGTAAATTAAATACAAAACATTGTTTTCATTACTTTCTTTTACTTTTCTTCTTTCTCTTTTATGTATTATAAACATTAAATTTTAAGCAATATACCAATGAATTAAGAGTTTTCACTCACCGTTAGTGGTTTATCGATTTTTGCTACATAAAACACATACCGAATTCTTTTGACTCATAATTAAATAACTTTACATACAAATTATATTATTTTGTAAAACATCTAAAAGTTTAAAATGTTTTTCAAAAAAGACAAACTTGACTGGAGAGTTAATTTAGAGACCGTATTTTATATGATATGGTGCAGTATTAATTTTTATCTTTGCTATCTAAATGAAAATAGTTTAAATAAAAAATTCTAATTGCTGTTTTTTAAATTCATTACCAACTCATCGTATAATATATTGTTTACAAGTTTAATTAAAAAAATAATAAATTTATTAATAATGAAATTTATAATAGATTGATTATTTTTATCTTTGCCACTTTTAAATTATATTATATATAAAAATTATTACGTTATTTTTATTTTATAATCACTAATATTTTCAAAAATGCTTTACACATACATTTGCAATGCGGCTGTTAAAAAAATAAATAAAATTTTAAAAGCACAAAAGCATATAGTTAAAACAGGAATTGCTATTAACAACAGTTGTTATTTACTTAAGTCGATATTTTACCTTGACTGAATAAAACTATTGTTATCTAAATTTAGGTCTAAAAAATCACTAAAATATAATATCTGTATTAGGAATAATACTAGTCAATTTTTATAAAAAAATTAAGATACGAACACAACCATGTAGAAAATTATAGATATCGGAGAGTTACGTTTTTGTTAGTTTTAGTTTTGATATGAAAATGTATCAACAAACAAACCAACAAAAAGCATTGTACATTATTAATTATTAAAAAAATATAAATTATTATTTTAAAAACATATTTAAATTATTAAAAAACTTTTTTTTTATTAATTTAATTAAGTTAATTATGTTTTATACGGCAAATAAAGAAATTTCTTCAACATAATTAAATCTAAAATTTATTAACCCACTCAATAAAAATACACACAAAAAATTACTACAGTAAAATTATACATTTATTAAATACATTGTTCATTAAATATTGATTTTTATAATGAAAATAATGAAGTTAATGCAATTTTTATAAATTAATTATAGAATACAATAAATAATTTTAAGTTATTATTTTAGCTTGATTCAAAACATAAACAGTGATAACATTGTAAACAAAATTTATAAAAAATTATTGAGTTGATTGTTCAAATTTTAAGCGTCCTTACAATCAAATCTTAATTCTAACAGAAATAGGCTCTAAAATCCTAGAAAAAGGGGTAGCTTAAATTTTAAGAGCTAAATATCGGATTTGTACAAATACAAAAAAACATTCCTTTTTGATCGATTTACGCGTCATATGTAACATAATACTTGAGTCGTCCTATTAAATGTCACCGGATGGACTGCAGACCCACGATTTCAGTCTTATGAACTGTGTACGATCCTTTGAATAAGTTTTCCAGAAGTGATTGACTTTATATTTACTGAGCCTGTTATCTCTTTAGGACACTGTAATAAACTGAGTATATTTGTTTAAAAAATATGTCGAAAAAACAACTTGAGAGAACACAAACACGACTTTTTGAAGCAATCAAACTGACGTCATCTTAATAATTATTTTTTCTTGTGACTTTCTACTTTGAATTGTTAACTTTGTTTATATTTTCCGCCGAAACACATCATCTAGGAAAACGTATGCAATTCATAGGAAGCAGTCGACTAGGGTGGCATGGTAGGATAAAATGACACATATTTTAATTAAACCCTCATGGACAAATTGGGTGCCTAGAGCCAATATACACTTTTCTTTAATGTTATTATTTTGTTATAATTTAAATTATATATGACTTTTAATAATAAAAAATGTTGTTGAATAGGAAAATCTTCAATCGTTATAAAGATGTTATTTTAAAGCTGTACCCTTTAAATTTTCATTGGGCCCAATTTTTTTGTAGTTTTAAAAGGCCAAGGAACAAGAATAAAATAGTTTTGAAGGTGTCCCTTGAGTTCCAAAGTTTCGATTTTTTTTATCGCTACAATGAAATTGTATATAAAATTGCTTTTGATAGTATATTTAAAGGTGTCAGTCTTAAAATTTCTAAGGGCATCACTATTTTTTGTCTGTTTTAGAGGTCAAAGGACAAGAAACAAATAGTCCCAAAGGTGTGCCCTCAGCCAAACATTTTTTAATTTTGTTTACGAATAAAAGGACATTTTCTGTAGAATTACTCATATATTGGTTTTAATAAAAACTATTATTTTTGTTTATAAAATAATTCATTTTTAAAAATTAGCTCTAGGCTTAAACCTTTTCTCTACTTGATTTTTAATTCTTTTATTTTCTAAATGATTAAATTTATCTTAGAAAATAGTTTATACATATAAGTATATGTAACACGGCTGTTTGAATTTCAATAAGCGAAATGAATAAAAATAGGTATA
Source organism: Idris sp. 1 HC-2018 (assembly GCA_022817325.1). Lineage (NCBI taxonomy): Eukaryota > Metazoa > Arthropoda > Insecta > Hymenoptera > Scelionidae > Idris > Idris sp. 1 HC-2018. The sequence goes on along the minus strand of JABFPM010001123.1, from coordinate 14,195 downwards.
ATTAAAGTAGGAAATTGTATTAACAACAGTTGTTATTCTCTTAAGTCGGTATTTTACCTACCCTCAATAAAATCATTGTAGCAAAAAACAAATCAATGTACTTTTTGGAACTAAGCAAATTTTACTAAACACTTTCTTTATTTTTATTAAATTATCGAGTAATTAATAACATTAATCATTTTAAGATTTTATTAAAAGAACATAACATAAATTTTTTATATTTAAATAAATTTGTCATAAAACATGTTTATACTCTTGCAGAAAAACAAAAAATAAAGAAAAAATGTATAATAAAAAACATTTATTTTACGAGTTGATTTTTATTCTTGTCCAAGTCAACATAATTCTAAAAATGTTCATTCTTCAAAATTTCATTGCAATTATTACGATTTTGTTTTTGAAAACAACAAATAAATAAAAAAAAGTATCAGCTTAAAACGTATATTTTTACAATAGAAAAATGTGAATACATTTGACAAATTAATGATTAACCCAAACTCTGTCGTACAAATTAAAAGGAGTTAATAAGTACATTAAACGTAAATTCGAGAAAAATGTACAATACTATTCGAACTAAAAAACAACCTTAAAAACTAATTGTTATAAAATTTGATGTCTCTCTTAATGTAAAAATGATACGCTATTTTTAATTCTGCAATAAAAAATTACTTCTTTTAATTAAAAAACATCGAAAATGCATTTATGCTGATTTTTTAAATAAAAAATCACTTTAATAAGCCGTCAGTACACTTATGGCTTTTTTCGGTAAATCTTTCGAGAAATGACTAATTTTACAAGTTGAGAAAAATGATAAGTGACATTTTTTATTGTAGCGTGTCAACTACATATCGATAATTTGATTTAAAAATGAGTCGAATCTTAAAGAATAAATAAAGGTTTTGAATTAAATTAATCATTTTTTTATTAATTAATACACTGATTAAAAACACATTACATAATAAAAAAGTTTTTTTTTAATTAATGAAGTTTTCAATTTTCAGATTTTTGTGTTTTTTATCATAATTATATTGATTATAAAATTGTAAATACATTCTAGTTAGATATTTTATTTATATAGTTAGATGCAGAATTTTCCACTGAATCAATTGGTATAAAAAACTCATTTTTGACAAATTTGCGACTTATCAACTTTTTTCCTCGGCACGACAGAACTCGTATTCAACAATTTATATAACACACTTACCTTTACGATTAAGGCTTATTCCGCTTATTTAAGATAAATGTATAACAAGCGCATTCCAGTAATGTTTTACAATAGTGTCCACGAGAGGCACTGGCTACTCTCTCTATTTGGTCGAAGTAACTTCGACCAAAGAACTAAAGTCTAACTGACGCATGGCATCTTGGAAGCTTTGTTCCTGGGCAGAGTGAAATTAGTGGCGTAATTCATTGTATTGCAGAAACCCGTACGTCGTTAGTCGTGCTCGTAGTTAGTCGACGATTTGTCAAAGTGTTGCGTCGTTGCGCAAAATTTTTGGTGCAGTTTGGCGGGAGAATAAAAAGTCGCACGTATGCCAGCGTGACAAAACGGCAATTAAAGTCGCCCATCGTGACGAACAAGCCGAGTCGTAAAAAGTCACGATCGTGCGTGACTCGTGAAAGTCGCCTGACTATGAGCTTGTGTGTCATCGCCAGGAAATTTTGACGTCGCGATGTCGCCAACAAGGGTCTTCCTCTGGTTTTCCCTGTTTTTCACATTTTGTCTCCATCAAGTGGTAAATTTTCAAAAATGTTCAACCGAAACATTGACAGTATCCCGCGCATGCTCAGACGTCTATCAGTCAAACTGATCGTAAAAACCAAATGTCAATCATTAGTCATAACTCTTTAGACTGATATTTTTAAAGACGCTGTCACAGTAAAATAACACAAATTTCTTTAAGCTTTTATTTATTATCTAAAAAATTTGGTCCAAAATATTTCTACTTCTGCATTATTATGATAAATTATTATTGCAAGGTTGCACGGTAGAATTTTTAAAAAATTTTTTTTAATGAAAATTTTGTATTATAATTTTTTTACTTTAAATGAGCAAATTTAAAAAAAATAAACAAGTGATACTTTATTTACAAAATTTTTTGACTTTTAATTAACAATTAATTATTGATTCAATTTTGCTGTATAATGCAAATATAAGTTGTCTTTTATTACAATTGTTACAAATGCAATGCGAGAAAAAGTTTAAATGTAGATTATTAAAAGTGCATACAGACAACCACACCCAAAAATTATTGGAAGAGTACTTTATTGTCAACGGCATGACGTTACTATTCGTACAATGAAAAGCTATCGAACAGAGCATGCGTTATTGCTTTAATAAATTTAATTCAATTTCTCCGTCAACTTTATTATTTTCTTTATTACATCAGATATAATAACACATAAAATCATTTGTAGGAAATGAGTCGTATTTTTTCAGACATGTGCAGGAATTATTTAATTTTCAAAAATCAAATGACAAGATTTTTTTTGTAAATAATAATGAGTTAGAGTCTTGCATTACAGTTTCTTCCAAGGTTTGGCTTAACGTGTTTTATTATGTTCTTGAATAGCAAGTCAGTGTCATCAGTTATATTCAAATAATTCAATTTTATGCTCTATTTAGTTAAGAACTAATATTTGTCACGAAATTCTAGTATGAGTGTAATCAAATTTGTATTGCAAATAATAATTTAGAGCTTCAGATTAAGAAAAAACAATGAAATTAAATATTGATTTCAATGAAAAATGATAAATTGTACGAAACCAAAATACAATATCAGCAGATAATCAAAATTTGCCACACAATTGAAATATCTTTAGTACAATTATTGTTACTTTATCAGTTGTTTAACAAACAATTTAAATTACTATTAATGATATTTTCTTTTTTTAAACATGTTATAAATTTATCTAAGTACCAAAAGTTTTATATTGAATTAAAACATAAACGATGACTCAGATTTATCTTACATCAAATTTTGCTTTAAATTCGATTTATGAAATTCCACTACAAATTGTAAATTAGATAAAATCGTTCTTATTTGGTGATTATCAAATTTTAATTGATATATTTACAATTCATGTAATTCTGTTACTACAATGCATATCTTAAATGCGATAATACAGAAGGAATTTTTTTTTCAGACTGAATCACACTTTTTACAATTACATAATTTTACACCTTTAACCTGAAAACAAGTATTAAATTTTATTCAGCAGTAATGTTATCAATTACAAATCAAATTGAATCACTTAGCTTTTAAATTTAAATTTGATATTAAAAAATCTACATTAGACTTTCTAAATATTCTTATTTTGAACCTTCTAGAAAAAAAAATTAATAATAATAGAAACGATAGTGTTTAATTTCAAAAAATATATGTAAGTGTTTTTCTATAATAATTAATCATTATAAAAATGTATTATAAGATAACATTTGTAGAATATCTTGTGTTAATCAAACGTTAATAATAAAAATTTATAAATAATATTCAACATATTTTAAATTGTCATTCTAATTTTATTTTAATTATCTATTTTATGCATTTATAGCACATTTGTTAAGTTTCACATTTATATCAGTTTCATTTATTCTATGTTTTATAGTATAACAAAGATAATCAAAGCAAAGTAGATTAAACACGAACATAATCAAATAAAAGCATATGAGGGTTAAAACATTTTTTGTCGATGATTAATTTCAATTCTATTCATATTAACCTTAAGTAACCTTCGTTAATATAAATGTTCAAGATGTAATATGTCTTTTATTATTTTATAATCAAGTTATCATTAGACGATGACGATTCACACCGCACATAGTAATTATTAAAATAATGATTTTCATCTCATTAATAAACTGTTAAAAAAGACATTGATTTTTTTCTATCATGAATCTGACAACATGCTTTTCGTACAGTAACTGTTGTCAGAAAAGATTTTATAGTCCAATACTAAAAACCATTATTGCTATAAAAAAATAATTATGATTTAAATTTGATACATATTAGTGAATAAATGAACTAGTCAAATAACAATATTTACTTAACGATATTTGTGGTAAAAAGGTAAAAGAAAATAACTGACAACTAAAAAATCAATAAATTTTCGACTATTTACATTCACTAATACTTAACTATAATTACATTTTATTCTAAAAATATTTTACACGGATATAAACGAGTGTTAATAATAATAAAGTCAAAATAAAAAATTCTGCAATTAAAAAGTTGACATCTTAAAAGCATTTTTCTCTTAAGAATGAAAAAAAGTTATTCCCTTTTACCTTTTTACCACAGATACGTAGTTCAAAAACTAAAAAATTAACAACATAATTAAAAACTATAGGTGATAGCAGAAACGGGTCGTTGCATTTGGTATGGAGCAGAATATAAAAAGAACATTTATTACGATGGACTGGCGAAATTGCTGGATCAAGATAGTCTCAACATCTTGTTGTCACAATGTCCTCATATGGCAAATTATGGCAATGGCAAAGATTTTTGTTGTGATGCTGAACAAGTAAACAACATGAAGGATGGCTTTACTCAACTGGATAGTCTTTTAAAAAGGTGTCCCAGTTGTCAAAGTAATTTCAAGCAAATATTTTGCGAAATGAATTGCAACCCTTTCCAATCACAGTTCATTGAAATAAACAATTTAACCGTATCTACAGAGAACAGTAAGTTTTCTAATAATGTAATTGTTTTGATTTCTGCAGAAGAGTGATATATATATATATATATATATAACTATTTATTTACAATTTTGTAGGTTCACGATTACTCATAGAAGAAATTACTATTCATCCGTCTGAAACATATATGAATGGTTCGTTTGACTCTTGCAAGAGGGTATACATGCCAGGCTCAGGACAACTTGTTTTAGATTTGTTGTGTGGAGATTATGGAGCCACTCGTTGTGATCCTATTAAGTGGTTTAATTTCATCGCACAGTTTTCTCCTTTTATGTTCCATATGGTTCCTCATGAGACAAAAGTTGGCAACTATACACCAATCAATCCAAAAATTACACCGTGTAACGAAGGGTTGAATGTAAGTGTAAATGCTAATTAACCAATTTTTATTTAATTTAAGTAGTTATAAAATATTAATTACATTTTTTTATATTAAATATTTTGTCTTAAATAATATTAGATTTTAATATTTAAAACATTTTCAGGCTTCTGGTGCACCGTGCAGTTGCATAGATTGCGAAGCTAGTTGTCCAGCTCCACCAAAGTTTCCGCCACTACCTGAACCCCTCAAAATTCTGGGCTACGATGGTTATGAGGTTATCATGATAATCGTATTTCTTTCGGGCTCTTTTCTCTTCCTTCTTTCAATTGCATTCTTCAATAAGAGGAAGCAAATAGGTAAGTACTTTCATATAGTTTAATTTAACTTGTATTTATTTTTATTTTAATTGAAAAAAATGATTAAAAAGGAAGTTTTAGTTTAAACTTTGTCAAGTAAACATTTTACAAAACACGCCTTTTTAATTATTTAAAAAATTAAATATTAATTTCATTTTGAAGTGAAACAAAAATTGTTCACTAATTTCATCTAATTTGTCAGCTAGTTTTCCTGCTTAAAATCAATTAACGTTAAAATTCGTTCTTATATAAACAATAGCATATGAACGAGAAACCTCCATTGATATTTCATTCTGACAGAGAAATATCAAAATTAAGTTTTTTCATGGTATGACATTCTCATGGTATGGTTTTTGGTTTTGTCTTTTATTATTGACGATCGTTATAAAAGGTGGAGGATAATTATATATTTTTATTTTGGTTATGGTTTAACACGGTTGTTATGCACAGTTTGACGGTGCTTGAAGTTGTGGTTTTTCTTTTTTGAATTGAAACGTATTTTAAAAAACTATATCAACAAATAATAAAACTACTTTATATATAAAGAAATTCAATTATTATTATCAAGGAAAATTAATTTTGTATTCAAGAGTTTTTTGTATATAAAATTTACGTATACAAAAAATGAATTTTTTATTTTAAATTAATAAAAATTTTAGATGATTGAAATTATTTTCAATCATTTACTACTTTATTACTTTTTCAATGCTATTGTTTCAACTTTGCTAAAGTTGATTTTGAAACTTTTTATTAGTACTAAATCGAATCTATAAAGTACACAAAAAATATTGATGAATAATTATTATTTAATGGAAAAAATATTGATAATGTTAGTACGGTGTGTATGTGTGTGTGTGTATGTAGTTGCACGAGGGGAGGAGGTAGGAAGGCAAGTGGGTAGACGTCTAGCCGCTGGGCTACATCACTCAGGAGATGGTGCTCGCATTGCTCTTGCTGCTGACCAGGAAGACAGCCCACTCCAGTCTAAACGTTCCAGTATGTTCTAACTTTAATTTCACAGCAGTTAGAAGATTTCTTTTTATATCCCTTTTTTCTGTCTTTTCTCTGTCCTGCTTTGCAAAATATTTTTTTTTATTACAGTATATTTATAAGTTTGCATGCTTGCATTTTATTAAGATTATAAACAACATTGATAATTCTCAGGTTTAAATTTCGTAAAAAAATATATATAATGTGAAAAAGTTCACATTATCTTTCTCAGAAGTTTTTTTCAATATACTATTAAGCTTTCAAAATAATTGACTACTTAATAAAAGCTTTTAAAAAATAGCACGTAATCTATTTGTTCCGTTTATTTTATACAATGAAACTTAGGCCACAACTTAATTTCTTATTATTTTGATTTTAATTGCAATATGAATGCAAGTACTTTATTTAAATAGTTTATATTCATTTTTCCAGTAAAAATATTTTAGAATCATAATAATAAGTACATCAATCGTGTTAACAGTTGTGCACCTAAGCTTGATTGCTTTTATTGTTTGTACTTTGATCATATTTTATTATAAGGCTTTTTTGTGTACACTATTAGCATTCCACATTTTCATATTTTTGTTTTGTGTTAATATAGTTATTGTTTTAGTATTTTAGTGATAAGATAATATATAAAATGTTCTTAAGGATGTTTCAAACTTTTAGGTAAAATAAAATCTTAAATTTCAAACAGAGATAATAATTAATATTTAAAAATTGATTGCAAAATTTCATAACTGTTCAAAGCATAGACAAAAAGTTATCAATTTTTTAAGTTTATCTTTTGCAAATATTCTTATAGGATTTGTTCTACATTCCACCACAAAAGTGATAAATAAATAAGAAAATGCAAATCTATAGTTCTCTGATCTTAATAACTTTTGGCATTAAATATCTATATGAAGCATTCTTAAAATTTGTTTTTCACAATTCTTACAAATTCATATAATTTCAAAACCCAAAGAATGAAACAAAGTAACACTATTAATATATTTAAATTATATGTATTCGTACAGTGCATCAATTCACCCAAGGTACTTTTGCAACAAAAAGTACAAATAAATTAATCATTATTCAATTTCGATGGTTTCCGGAAAAATCAGATTTTAATTCTTGTCGCGTTAGCTTTGTTAACGAAAAATGATTAATGTAGTGTGCGTTAACTCATTTTTGCATAATGAAATGAAAAACATTGTTTTTACTGATTATTTTAATGTAAATAGAAGCTTTATTTAAATAATAAAAAACAAACAATTTCTTAATATATTTTCATAGATTTTTAAAACAAAATTAAACTTATAATTATATATTTTTTTTATTCATACCAATTTGTCTATATATGTGTGATGTATAAATACATATTAAAAAAATAGTTATTGCATATATAAAATATGATATTAATATAGTTGCTGAATCATTTTATGCTTAATTTTGTATATCTTACCTTGAATGAATATTTAAGATTCAAGGAAATACATTTATATGACATTATTAATATAATGTAGGTGTCATATCTGCCGACGATTTGCCATCCTTGAAAGATGACCAATCAACATTCATTGAACGACTCGGAGCAAACCTCGATAAATTCTTACAGAATTTCTTTTGCCGCTGGGGAACTGGTAAATAATAATAATAGCTGTATTATAATTTTTAATTAGAAAAATAACTTTTTTTCAACTTCTACATTCAGAAACTTATTTGTAACTTTATTTATCAAATTTTAATTATTTATTTAGCTTGTGCATCGCATCCATGGATTGTATTAGGACTGGGATCATTATTTATTATTAACCTAGGATGTGGCATAAAAAACATTAACGTGACTACTGATCCAGTTGAATTATGGGCTTCACCTAATTCAAGGTCTCGTGTGGAGAAATCATATTTTGACAGCCACTTTGAACCGTTTTATCGAAACGAACAAATCATAATTACATCCAAAAATTTATCTCAAGTAAGTCGCCACAAATTCTTTAAAATATGTTCTTAATTTTCCAAATATTTTAATTAAATTTTTTTTACAATTTTAGATTGTACACAACACATCAGCTGGACCAATCACATTTGGCCCAGTGTTTAACAAGCAGTTGTTACTCAATGTGCACTATTTGTTGGAAGGAATTAAAAAAATTACGACAAAAAATAATTATACTTTAAAAGATATTTGCTTTGCGCCACTGATTAAATCAGGCGAAAAACCAACCAGTCCTTCGCAATGTGTAATTCAAGATATTTGGGGATATTACAAAGATGACGTAGATATATTCGAAAATGAACGTACAGAAGACAACTATACTGTTAATTATCTAGATAAATTCATCAAGTGTTCTTCGTAAGTTTCGGCGAAAATTAATTTTAATCTGTACAAAAATAAAACGTGCCATTTATTGTTAATATTTTAATTGCAGAAACCCGTTGAATCTTGAGTGTTTTGCCACTTATGGTGGTCCAATTGAGCCTGCAATTGCAGTAGGTGGGTTTATTAAACCAGGAGAAAGTTTACGTGATTCCGAGTATAATAAAGCTACTGCTGTTATTATCACAATCCTTGTAAATAATCATCACAACAAATCGCTGTTATATCCAGCAATGGAATGGGAAGAGAGGTGACATATTATTGCTATAAAATCATATAATAAATTATTAATCAATATTTTAATAAATTTATTGTACGATTATTTTAGTTATATACAATATATGAAAAACTGGACGAAAAATGTTAAACCCGATTATATGGATGTTGCTTTTACATCCGAAAGGTCAATCGAAGATGAGTTGGACAGAGAATCTCAGTCAGACATTTATACGATTCTCGTTTCTTATATCATAATGTTCGCTTATATTGCTATATCGTTGGGTCAAATAAGATCTTGCGGTCGATTTTTAGTAAGTTTGATTTTTTGTTTTTTATTATATAAAAGATATGTCTTTAAAAGTAATTATAATTAATTAATTCCTTCGCTGTTTTTTTCATAGATCGATTCAAAAATTACTCTCGGTTTGGGAGGCGTTCTGATAGTTTTGACGTCAGTGACTTGCTCCGTTGGTATATTTGGTTATATTGGTGTTCCTGCGACTCTGATTATCATCGAAGTGATTCCCTTCCTCGTATTAGCTGTGGGAGTAGATAATATTTTTATTTTAGTTCAAACTCACCAAAGAGAAGGAAGACGACCAAATGAGTCTGTTTCTGAACACATAGGTCGCATTTTGGGACAAGTTGGACCCAGCATGCTTTTGACTTCTGCCTCTGAAAGCTGTTGCTTTTTCCTTGGTAAATATCAATTACTGTCATAAATATTTAATCAAATTATAATCTGAATTATAACTGATAGGACTTAACATATCTAATAAAAAATGAACAATATATACAACTTAAGAGAATGTTATAAAACAATTATTTTTGTAGGCGGTTTAACGGATATGCCTGCAGTTAGAGCTTTTGCCTTGTACGCTGGTGTGGCACTTTTAATAGACTTTTTGCTGCAAATCACATGTTTTGTCAGTTTATTGGCACTTGATACCGTCCGTCAAGCTGTAAGTAGCATAAACATTAAAAACATTCTATTTTTTTAACAGAACTTTTTTTTAATTTATCTTATTCTGGTTTATAGAACAACCGACTAGACATTTGTTGTTTCATAAGAGGTTCAAAGAAAGATAGCAATGAGGATGGTGTAGATGGAATTCTGTATAAAATTTTCAAAAATGCTTATGTGCCTCTTTTATTGCATAAATGGGTTCGCCCTACAATTATAGTTATATTTTTCGGTTGGCTGTGCACAAGCATAGCAGTGGTTCCGCATATTGAAATTGGGCTCGATCAAGAACTGTCAATGCCCGAAGATAGTTTTGTACTAAAATATTTCAAGGTAACTGACGTTATTATTATTGCATCATTTATGAAAAAGAAATTTTATAGAAAATAATTTTGTTTTTTTCTTTTCAGTTTTTAAATAATTACTTATCAATTGGACCGCCAATGTACTTTGTCGTCAAAGACGGCCTTAATTATTCCGACACAAAACATCAAAATTTAATTTGCGGTGGGCCAAATTGTAACTCGGACTCGCTGTCTACTCAAATCTTTGTAGCCTCGCAAGCTCCTAACAGGTATAACAAAATTGTAAATATATTTGTAGCAATTTATTAATTAATAGGAAAATTAAATAAATTTGTATTTATAGGACGTATATTGCAAAGCCAGCTTCATCTTGGTTGGACGATTATTTCGATTGGTCAGACAGTGAAGCATGTTGTAAATATGATCCAGAAACTGGTGCATTCTGTCCCAATGATGCTGGTAATAAAAATGTCTAATATAAACCTTTTTAAATAAAGAAATAATTTAAATGAATGAATTATCGCGTGCTTAATCAAATAAAAATAACTATTTTTTCAGATTACTGTACTGAATGTAAAATACAGGAAAATGCACTGCAAAGGCCTTTACCAATGGAATTCGAAAAATACGTGCCATTCTTTTTGAAGGATAATCCATCGGAATATTGTGCGAAAGGAGGCCATGCCGCGTACGAAAATGCTGTAAATTATTATACAAACAGAGCAACAAATCTTTCAACAGTCGGTGCATCCTATTTTATGGGATATCATACGATTCTGAAAACATCAGCTGATTATTACGAAGCCATGAGACAGGCCAGAGTTATATCAGCAAACCTAACAAACATGTTAAATAGCAAATTAGAACAGTGGGGTGAGACACAAAAGGTCGAAGTATTCCCTTACAGTGTCTTCTATGTATTTTATGAGCAATATTTAACAATGTGGCCAGACACTATTAAAAGTCTTACAATTTCGTTGTTCGCTATTTTTGTTGTCACATTCTTGCTAATGGGATTGGATATCTTTTCATCAATTGTAGTTATTATCACAATTACTATGATCGTTGTAAATATTGGAGGACTCATGTACTGGTGGCATATCACACTGAATGCAGTTTCCCTTGTAAATCTTGTTATGGTAAATATCACAAAAAGTATTTTATGTTTTTCTTTTTATTAATTATAATTAGTTCAAGTATATTTTGTTAATTTGTTGTATTATGTTTAGGCTATTGGTATAGCGGTGGAGTTTTGCAGTCATCTGGTTCACTCATTTTCAGTTTCCGTAAAGGAGACTCGACTTGATAGGGTAGCTGATTCGTTAACGAATATGGGTAGTTCAGTCTTTAGTGGTATAACGTTAACTAAATTTGGAGGAATTGTCGTCTTAGGATTTGCAAAAAGTCAAATATTTAAAGTAAGTATACTATAATTAATTTTTGTTAACTTTCAATAAAAATATAAAAAACATTGGAACAAAATAATATTAAAGTTTTTGTGATACTATTTCATTTTTATCTATAAAATTTTTAATTTGTATTATTTGTTTAGGTATTCTATTTTAGAATGTATCTAGGAATTGTATTATTTGGAGCGGCACATGGACTAATATTTTTACCGGTTTTACTTAGCTATATTGGTACGTAAAATGTTCTAGCTTGAACTGTTTCTAACCACTAAACATTGCGAAATATTTCAATGAAATTGTATAAAAAAGAATTTAATTCATCCATTTTTATCATCCACATTTTTTTCATTTGATTTACTTAAAATGTTCTTTTTTATACACCATTGAAGTAACATGTTTTTACTATTGTTGTTGTTATGGTGGTGATGGAGCTTTGTAAAATAATGACTCAACGTTTACTCAAATGGTATTTAATATTGTGAAAACGTTTTGTCGAAAAGTATTAAATTCCAGGAGAAACGTGTGCTCTGCTTTTGTAAAAAAATATCTTTTAATGGATTAGTCGAAAAAGGTAGAATGGCTGAAATTTTTTTGAAAAAGGCAAAATATTGATGATTTTAGGCTCGCCTATGAATCGAGAGAAGCTGGCCAATCACAAACGAGCTTTGCGGGGAAATTTGGATGGCGTACAAGAAACTTCGTTGAATCAACGTGTAAGCAAACTCAATTCTCCCCACACCCCCACCACAACTACACCTACCTTCCGAGCGCTTCAATTTGACTGATAGGTATGACGAAAACTAGTCAGATTTGAGATTCAAATTGCTGGATTCTGAAATTCTGAAAAAAAAGAAAAACTTTTTACTTGACATTCTTGATGACTCTCATTAAGCATTTGTTTATCAATAACTTTCACTCACGTGACGCAATGCAAGCACTGTTACAGAAGATTTACATGAAATTTACATGAAATTGAAAATTGTTTTTTGCTTATTTATTTAGATTGATTTAAGATCATTTTTATAGTTGAATTTATTTTATAATTAAAATTTATTAATCTTTCCAGAACAGTGCTTATTTGTTTTCTTCTTACTTTGTTTCTTCTTTGATTCTCAATTTTATTCTACTTTTAAAATGGAATTTAGTTTTCTTCGTCAACTTGTTTTTTTTTTTTATTAGCATGAAATATTAAAAAAAACTGTTGCAATATAAGAAGGAAATATTCATGTACTTTCATGATTCAACATTACATTTATTACATAAAACAAATACTTATAGAGACTTGATGACTTTAAAAAAATTACTGAAAATTTAAGACTTGAATTATTCTGTTTGTTTAATGTTTTGTTTTGTACATTTACTTAATGAATTTGACAAAACACATAGGTAGGTGTAGAACATACAATTAAAACAATTTTTATTTTATTATAATCATTATTTAAATACCTTATGAATTTTGTTAAAAGTTGTAAATTTTATTTTGAAATGATATTTTTTTTTTCATAATTTACATTAGTTTTTGAATACTCATAGATATACACACATTTGTAGGTTTGTAATAATGTATTAAATGAGAAAAAAATTGCCTTCCAAGTCATTCGTTTCTGTCATTAGGAGATATTTTGATCGTCAAAAAATATTTCTAAATGCAAATACAAATTATTAATTTGAATTAAAAAAAATTTTTCTTATCAAAAATATATTAAAAATAGCGAATTAAGTATTAACTTTTTGTATACTTTCAATTTAAAATGTTGTTCTTATTCTTTAAAATAAAAAAATGTATTTTATTACTGCATAAAATATTGATTCCAAACATCTTTACCATAACAACAACAATCTTTTCTTTACATTTATTATTTTCTTCTGTTCTCATCTATTATTTCCATTTTTAATATTCAATAACACAAAGTTCTATTAAAAAAAAGCTTCATTGTTTCCTCAGAAGGGAATTTCTTTAACGTAGTTTGATATTTCCAAACTAGGTAGAAATCTTATTTGACAGCATTTTTTAAATTTATTTGAATTTAATTTTGTAGCAAATCAAATTCTCCCTCTAAAAGTATTAAGTACTTATAATACATACACTAACTTTCCTCAAGTTAGTTATAGTTAACTAATTTTTTTTTTAATCTTTAATAACTATTTTAATTTTAATATTGTTATAATCATGATTCATTGTACACAGACGTGATGTCTTGTCGACGACGAAGAAGAGCCATACAACAAGAAACAGTTGACGATTGTGTTGTCCAGGATATCTCGGATAATTACGACGTCAACACCACCAGACCTCTGCTCGAAAATAATTCCGACCAACGGCCTACGACTTCCTACGCCAGTATAGAATAATTTTCCAAGTTTTATTATTTATAAAACAATCAATTAATAACTTAAGTTTCTACAAACCAATTTCAAAAATTGCTTTAAAAAATATAAAACATTCTTGTCTTGTAAATCAGAAAAAGTAAGCGAGGTCCAATTTAGGAAAAAAATATTTCTTTGCAATTTCATATAAAAACTTAAATTGAAAAAAATTGCATATGAACTTTTATTGATAGTTGTTCTC
>JABFPM010001122.1:0-22403 GCA_022817325.1 Idris sp. 1 HC-2018 | reverse complement strand
GATGAAAATTGAAGGAGTTATCGAGTCCGCGAGTATAGGATGTCTCGAAAGAGAGCTGTTTTGTCATCCATGATAAACGCCTTCACTTTCACAAAATCTCGATTATAAATAATGTAAAATATACTTTAAAACATCAAGAGTTATATAAAAAAAAATCCGTATATTTTAATATTTAAACTAATTAATAAATTGACATTGAAAACATAGCTATTTGTCAGCTAATCACAGTGGTGTTCCCCCTTAAAAGATCATTGCGAATAAAATTTAATAATATTTCGAATATATTTTGGGTTGCCCCCCTCCCTCCCCCCCGCTAATTGTAAAGGGTTTCAGTATTATTTTAAATCAAAATTAACTTACTTTAGTGAATCCAACAATTTGTGCATATTTGACATGGCAGAATCGTTGCTTAGCATAATTAAGCATTTTTTTGATTTTTTATTTTGGCGTAAGATTTGCTGCGTTATTGTTTCTACAGAAAAATGTTGTAAATTCTTTTGCCGAATATGACAAAACATCTTAGCATTAAGTTCATTTAAATTGGGAAAAAACAAACAACCAGCTTGTTCATCAGTTGTCGGTATTTGTTTATCAATACCCATTTTGGTGCACAATTCAATTTCGCAGGTGTCAACATATACAACATCAGAGCTACGAGGAAATTGACCACATAGACATTCTGAAAATAAAATAATAAATTATATAAATTTAAATTTATTTACCTTGAATGTAAACTTAACCATTCCATAAGAAAAAATATACAAATAGTAATAATAATATTAAGAAAAAGTCTATTTTATGTACAAAAATATATTCCGTAAAAAAACTAAATATTCATAATTGATAAAGCAGTTATTTGTTTAAAAATTACATAACTGACGAAATTACTAGTATATAAAAATTAATATCTATTTTAACAAAATGTAACTTACTTTTTGAATATAGAGTTGCAGTTACATTTTTAACACTTTGACAGAAACAAAGGGCTATCCTTGGATTTACTTTTATTTTTTCGACAATTTCTTTATTGTGAGGTGCTTTCAAATTCAAAGTTTTCGTTAATAGATATTGAGGTGCATGTAAAGCTAATTCAGCATCAATAGCTTCTTTCCATGTTCTGAGAAAATTATTATAACAATTTTATAGCAAATCTTTAAATTAAAATAAATCTTAAATCTATGTAAATAATATTAATTTCGATGTTAAAAAAAGAAATATTTTAAGAACAAAGTGAAATTTACAGGGTAATACTAGGTAAAATGGTAATATGATAATAGCAAATATAAGAATTATAAATAGTCATACAAATTTACCTGCAAACGAGGGAAGCAGTACACAAATCTCGTCCATTTAAATATTTGAAAACTAATCGCCAAATGTCATAGGTCAAAATGCAATTAAAAACATCATTTGGCTCTTCAGATTCATCATTTCTGTCATTCTCAGTATCTGCTTCAGTTTTTTTTGTCCGTAGCTTTTTCTTTTCGTGTTCCATAATAATTTGTTAAGTCAATATAAAACTTACTATATACAAATTTGTAACAATTGAATATTTTGTTTATCTAATAAGTTAAACTTGTTTTAAACTACAGTAGATTTCAAAGCTAGATCGCTTAGATCTTTTAATCTAAGTGTATGTAAACATAAGCATAACCTATACCATAAAGTGAAAATCACTAGTGATGAGAAACTCACTTTATCGATTTTATTTGTGGAAAATGAAAATTTTATGAACTAAGATTTAACAACATATAAGTATCTAAAATTATTTATCTATAAGTATAATCAAAATAATACAAGTTACAATTAAATATTCATAATATAATTATCATTTTTGTATTGTTAGTTTATTTTATAAAAATTATTAAGAAATATTAATTGTCTAGTTAAGAAAATATAATATTTCTTCTAAAATAAATTAAAATATAAATAACAAAAATTGTGCAATTTTTCACAAAAATTAATTTTATAGTTGAAACTTAATAATATTAAATTTGTATTGGTTTAAACTTTTGGTATACAGCCATGATACATAGATATAAGACTTAAAACTATGAACGTAGCTTTATAAAGGCAATAGTGGCGTTAAATATAAATTTATATTTTAGTTGAAACTTTTAAATTTGCCGCTTGTGCCGCCATCTTGGCTTCAACTTGTTCTCTAATTCGATGAAATTTGTTGGAGTCTGCGTTTTACTACGCATTTACATTTTCTGTTTGTCTGCAGTGAATGAACGTAAATTAATAGATGTGTCAGTTGCAATAACATCCCGTCGGTCATTCATTTGGAGAGCGTTATTTGTTTATTACAACAATCAACTGTCGATGAGTTGTTGATCACTGGCACTGCAAAATGGTATGTAAACTAAAAGCTGCATTTATTTTGTCAAAAGCTGTTATTATAGTATAAAAAAATGTATACGCTTATTGTTACGCTTTGTCAAGCGAGCTATCCTGCATTTTCTTTTTCATCATTAATTGATGTATTTACTTTGTGTCAAACAATACATTGCATCTACATAAATGTATGCCTCATTTAAAAGTTATTGATGTTTACGTAATAGAAAGGACTGACATTGTTTGAAGTAATTTTTTGTCATTTTTTCCCTTTGTTTCAATTGCTAACTGGCAGATGCTCATAATTTTATTCATTCACATTTAATAATATTTTTATTTACGAAATCTCAAATGAAAATGTTTTTAGAGCAAACATAAGTTGAATAAAATTGAAATTTAATGACATACGAAATATACTATTAAATTAATAAAAAACTAAAAAAAAGATCAAATTAATTAGAACAAATCAAAAATACTTTTGAATATTTAGTTGAAAATTACTTTTCTAGAAATTTAAACTTACAAAAGAATTATTATGTTGGTTCTCGAATTAAGTAAATATACATTTTATAAATTGAGTTTTCGGAGCGTGGAAAGGCATACAATAAAAGAGCGTAAAATTATCTAAGGATCTTGAATTGAAGAATAATTTATTTTACTGTTACAAGTTGATTAAAATAATTTTTATATACAAATATTGATATTTTTTTTAATTTCCAGTCTTCCGGTTTGATTTGTGATATTGAAGATGACATTAGAGATGCTCTGAAGAACTTCAAATTCCGCAAGAGTCAGAAAAATGCAGCTTTAATAAGTAAGTAAATAATAATATTTTACATGTGTGTTATTTATTTCAAAATATTTCCACTTTTTTCTTCAATTAAATTTCGATTAGTTGAACATTATTTTTAACTGATTACTTGTTTTTTTCAGTCAAAATCGACAAAGAGAAACAGAAACTGCGCGTAGATCGGCAAGTTGAGGTAAAATTATATAGAATATGTATAAATAATAATTTTGTGTCTGTTAAAAAATACAGATTTAAAAGAAAATTTAAAAAATAAAATATTGTTTAAATTTAAAATTACAGAGTTCTTAAAAATATTTAGTTAATATTTGTAGGGCCTTTAAATAAATACTTTTATTTTTACGTTTCGGAATCTTTTATTCCCTTTTCAAAACTAAAACATGAATACATTAAAAAATTATGAAAATAAAACTCTGAACTTGAAAACAGATATTAATCATTTATATTTAAAATATAATCAAATAAGTGGTTCATTCAATGCATGATTTTATAGTCAAATTTGTAAACTAGATATAACTACATTCCTAGAATTTGAAAAATATTTTCTTCGATTAGAATTGTCAAGCGTGTTTATGTTTATCATTCACATGTATATTAATTCTATTTGAATTACTTTTTATATCTATATATTAACCTTTGATTGGTTAATATAATTTATATAAATCTTAAAAATATTATTTTTTGTTGTACAACAGGATATTGGAATCGAAGTGCTGCAGGACATTCTTCCAGATCACGAGCCTCGTTATGTTATTTACAGTTATAAAATGGAGCACAATGACGGAAGAATATCGTATCCGATTTGTTTCATATTTTACACACCACGGGGCATACAAATGGAACTGCACGTGCTGTATGCCGGAATGAAACTGGTGCTTCAAAAGGAGGCTGGTCTGAGTAAAGTTTTCGATGTTTGTGAGCTTGAAGAATTTACTGAAGACTGGCTGAAAGAAAAGCTCGATCGATAAATTTAAGCTCTTAAGATGCAAAGTAAAGTTAAACAATGAAAAATAAAGAACGAGCATTACTCTCCGAACCAACATACTCCTGCCGTTCAGACTGCAAGTCGACGCTTTTTTGTACAACGTTTCGATAATTGAACTGTTTTTTACATTCGAATATAACATTTATATAAAAATAACACTTTTTATATCCAATATACAAAATGGAAAACAAAAAATTGTGATATTGTTTTAGCTGAAAAGCTTTTTGGAAACTTTCTTATTAAGAAAGGAACTGTTCATTGTGATGTAATTCAATTGTTCGAAGAGATTAACTAATAAATGTTATAGAATAGAAGCTTATTGAATGTTTCATGTTTGAAAAACTGTCCAAATAGCTAGTCAGTGTAGTAGAACAGTTTATTTATCTGACATAAATATATTTATAAATGAAACAAAATAATTAGAATTGATTATATACAAATTTATATATATATATGTATACAAAGTTGGTTATATAATAAGTATAATAAAAATCTACTCGAAATCAAAGAAAATGTTGTTTTAATAATTTAGCAAAGACAAAGTTTGTTTTAACAATTTATTTTTAAAAAATAATACAAATGTATTATATTTGTTTAAAACAATTCAGAATAAAATTTTTTAACTAATTTAATTACGAAAATGATAAATAGATTAAAATTGAAATATTGTTTTAAAAATTAAAAAAAATATTTTCAATTGAAATTTAACGGTTTATTATAATGATCTCCTGTACTTATCGAATTATGGGGTTTCCCTTCGCATTCACCATAACGACACGAACTGATAAACAAGCTAACAGACGTGATATCATCACATGTAATATAAATTGTAATTGGCATACTGCATGACAAAAGATTTTAATACAAAAATAATAAAAGTATTTCTTAAATTTATAAATAATTTAAATAGTTACCGAAAATGTCAAAAATTGTTAGTTTTGAAGATGTTGAAACTGTGATGAATCGGATGATGCAAGTGCCGGTATTGAAACTAATAGAAAAACGAGAAATGGGTCACGAACAAAATTTCAAAAACTTATATGATCCTAATTTAATAATGGATACAAGACATAGTTTTTTTAAAAAGCCAATTATAAGTATAAATAATTTACAATGTAATAGACATAGGTAAATGTTTAATTTAAAATAAAAAAAAAATCTTATCATTTGTTTTAAATTAAATATTTACTTGTTTATTTGAAATAATTTTTAGCGGTTCTCCGGGACCAGATTTGATGGCAATTCGAAAAGCTCGGGAAGATCAATTAGTGCAGCTTGAATTACGAAGATTTGAAAAAAGTTTACAAAATGCACGACCCAAGTTTCATCAGTACAAAGTATGCAAGAAAAATGCAATCGCAAATTCGGATGATTTAAATTTTTGGCGCGGTGCAGTTCCTGTTTTCAATCACGAATTTAAAAACGACAATAACGAAAATTTATTACCAGATTTAAATAGCGATAGAAACGCTCAAGAAACTAATCACATTTATGATTCTAACATAAAAGTGACGATTAAAGATAAGCAAATTGCAACTGATAATACTGCCGAAAATTATAAGTTATTAAGAAAAGTTTTTCGAATATTAAAAGAACATGTTCAGGAAAAAAAATGTCAACGAGAGTTTCAAATAAAGGTTTTTTAAATTTCATTATAAAGTAGTTTTAATTTTTGTATTATTATATAAAATATAGATAACATTAACTATATATAATCATTTTTATTCAGGTACAGCAACACATGGACAAAAGATTCTTACGACGTTGTCTCGAAGTTTGGAGAAGTTACACAAAAAAGGTAAAAAAAAAAGCTTTAAAGAAAAAGGAAGAAGAAGAAATGACACACGAGCGCAGAATTGAAATGTTTGTAAATGCAATTGCAAAAAAACAAGAGGAGCTTATAAAATTTCAAAAGTCAAGCAAAAAGGATGTTCGTATCAAAAGTGCTCCGGAAATACCAACTCGGAGTACAGTTTTAGTACGCCAAGTGTGCGTGGTAGAATCGCCAGCTCAGAATAGGCTAAAAGTGCAACAAAAAATTATCGAAGAGCAGAGAATAAAACTAGCGAAGCAAAGACAAATTATAGAAGATATGCAATTAAAAGAGTTTCAAAAAGAAACCAGTAAAATCAGCAGCAAAACAATTGAGGCTGCTAAAGAAGTTTTAGATTACTGTGGACCAACTACGAAAAGAACTTTGTTACAAATTATGAGAGAAAAAGGGTTGAGGTAAAAGAACTTGTATTCATGTTGAATATAAAATTGTTTCGTCTTTTTAAAAGTACTTTTTTATTTTTAGTGAAAAATCTGAAGACAAGCCACTTCGGGTTCCGAGTCCTCCAGAATTTTTGATAAGAATGCAACTTCGAGCAGAGGCCAGAAAAGAACGTGTAAAAAAATCTAAAGACGAACGAAAAAAGAGACAAGAAGAAGAAAAAGAAAGAGAAGAACTTGCTAGAAAAATAGAAGAGGAAGAGAGGCGAGAATTACAGCTCAAAGTATAAGACAAATTAATATACATTTGATAAGGAAAAAGTCAGAATACTAAGTTTTACATTTTTTGTAGGCTCAACGTGAAGCAAAAAGGATTCGTCAGGAACAAGAGAAGAAAAAAACACTTCAGTTAGAAAATGAAAGATTGTTACTTGAAAAAATTAATAATTTTTATCAGCGTCTCTTGCTGAAACGTTACATCATTTATCCATTTAAAAATCTTCTAGAAATCAAACGAACCAAATTAATTCAAGCTACTGAACAATACAACCAAACTTTAATGAAAAGATGTTTCTGTCAGTGGAACTATTTTGTAAAATGCAATGTGCAAGCTAAATTAGAATTGGCTCTTTCTTTTTGCAATCACAAACTTTTAGCTAAAGTTTTTTGTCAGTGGAAAAATGTGGTACTAGAGATGAAACGAAATTGGCAGGTGGCTTTAGACTTTTCTGACATGAAATTGCAAGTACTTGTAATAAATGTCTGGAAAGATTGTATAGTTGAAGAGAGAATCCTGAGATTAGACAAAGTGCGAGTTGCTAATGTACATTACGAAAAGCGTCTGTTGAGGCAAAGCTTCACAAGATGGAAAAGTTATTTGGAGATCGCGGAAGAGTTGCGTGAATGCAAGCAGAGGAAAGAGGAACTAAGAGCGCTTGTACAGAAAGTGATTCCGGACTTTGACCCGAAGCATCATGGTGTAGCAATTGACTTTTGACTGAATCAAAGTATTTATAAATTCATTTCCACAAGTTATTGAAATGCCATTCATCAATGCAAAATGAATGAATTTAGTGGAGTCAATCTTTAATCTATCTTACTCAGTATGGGTAAAATAGCTTTGAAATAAAAGAACTACACAATAATTCTGAATTAAATGACAACAATAAATTTTAGGGATAAATATAACAGGTTGAAAAATTTGGTTTATGACTGCAATGACAAATTAAATTAAAATTCATGACTCTTGTTTAAAGTGATAATTAAATTCAAATAATTATTTTGTTTAAATTTTTTGAATTTAAGACTGCCCAAAAGAAAAAGAATATAAATTATATATAAATTATTAATAATTTATTTATACTATAATGCATGGAATATATTCAACGTTCAAATAAGAAACTACTTGTTTTTCTTAATTTTGTATAAACAATTTATTTTGATTTTATTATAACTTGTATACCAATTTTAAAATATTTTAATAATATGATAAACATGATGATTTAAAAAAATGATTATGTTTACTAAACTACACATCAATACTATATAATTCGTTATTTGACTTAATAGCTTATTTTTATTAATACAATAAGGGTCCTTGCATTTTTGTCCTTAATTCATTTTATTCCAAAAATGTAGATCCCAAATTTATACGAATGTTACACTAATTTTTTGTTTGAACAAAACTAAATATATAAGAAAATATGTCTTTTAATTAAATTAAGCGTACATTTTTCGTTTTTTATTTCATTTCATTTGTCGATTTGAATTTATTGTGGGCTTATTATTTTTATGTCTTTGGGATAATATTTAATTGGAATAAATGTGTTGAGATAAAAATGTCAGACGCCGTAAAATGATTATTTCAGTTCACTTTTGATATACGATTTTCAAATCAAAAAAAAATTTTTTATCTATACAATTAAAAACACAAATTAGTAATTTAATAGTAGGACATATGAATTTATTTTTAAATGTTTAAGGAGTACGATTTAAGGATGAATAGTTATGATTTGTGTCATAATCCCATTTTCCAAAAACATTTCTTTGAATATTCATTAGCATATTTCTTTTAAGCCTTTTAGACTATGTCTGTATATTTAATTATTAATATAACAGCTAGATATTTTCGATTTGTAGATAATTTTTTTTATTTGATAAATATTAAATTGTATATCAAAATGCCAATTTTGGCAGTTGCAATAATTATAAGAATTAAGATTATAAAAATTAAGTAATGTTGTTGACATAATAAATTAATATGCTATTATTTAATCAGTTTATTTTTATTATCTAGAAATTTGTACAGTATTTAACAATATTCATATAATTAGGTTTATCACAGATATAACAATTGTATTATATCTAAGCCCAATGATTTCTTTATTTCATAGCATACAATTTAAAATATATTGAAACACTTTTACTTATAATAGTAACCCAGACCGAAATGAAACTGTAACAAAAACATCTATAACCGTTATTTTTTTTAATTTTATACAAATTTTAAAAAAAATTATTTCTAATATTGGTTACAATATTCAATTATATTTATCAAGTTACGCTTATAATTATAATTTTTTAGAACTAAATGGAGAACGTAAAATCATTCATTTCAAAGTGCAAACACTGTGGAAACTCCATAATAATCTTTATGAATCTTTTGATAAATTATAATTTTAAAAAATGTTTCAAAATTATAATGAAATAAAATGAAGAGAAAACTACGGCAGCCGATAGCTCAGCGATTTTATTAATACAAAATATGACTTTACTTGCATAATAAAATAAACAAAATAGGTAAGAAAATGTTAATTTATTTTTCTTACACTAGCAATCTTTGATTTTTTAGTATTGTTGAATAAGCCACTGGGCTATCAGCCACTAGTTTCCACCGTAAAAAAAATTAGGAATTGATTTTGGAACCGAATCGTTATTTGTATTTTTTAGAGAACTACAACAGTTTCTTTGCAATCCGAGTATAAATTAAATCCTGTATAAAATTATAAAAAGTTAATTGACCGGTCAAAAGCTATCTGCACTGATGTGTTTTTAAATTGTGTTTTAACTCTTTATTCATATTGTTTGTTAAATTTAATTTAAATTTGCTTTTTCATTTTTATAATCATATAAAGAAAAAGACAATTGCATATAAATACAAAAATATTACTTATAATTTCAATTTCTTATTTGTTTAGCAAATAAGGTGGCAATAATGAGAGATATTTATGTTGCAGGTTATTTTATACAATAAAAACGATATAGACTTTCTTTATATATAAACAAAATCTAGGCGGGTTATTCATTTTGTAGAAGACATCAATGTAATAAAAGTTTATCATCTCTAATTATTATACAATTTTACATCTTGCGCAGTAAAAATTGTAAACTTAATGTTATTTTAAACTTATAATAATCTATTTAGAATGAATTTTAAAGTACTTTTATCAATTTCGATTTGTTTGCAATCTTATTACATGTTTCTCAACAATTAGAGAACGTTTCCTTATTCTACTGGCTATTTTGTTGGAAAATTTAATTTATAAATTTAGCATTTTGTTCAATGCGAAAAGTTACAAAATTAACATCATTATGCATTTTATTATGTTGCAATGCTAAAAAATTGAGAATATTATAAATAATAATTAGAATAAAGTATTTTTATTAACTTATAAAAATGTATTCAATTGATTAAATATCATATTTTTTCCTCTATATACCATTATCATAGAATTATCAAACATTTGTCTAATTCAGTTTCGAATAAATGTAAAACGTAATTTAAGGAAATATAAATTCCAACATACGAAGAAGATTACGATTTTTTATCATCAACCATTTACTAATGTTAAAGACTTATAGTGCACCCAAAGAATTTTACGGAGCTTTTTCTGAACTTTATGATATGTGTTATGATGATTATTACAATTGAGGGTGTGGATCGAATAACCCGACATGCGTTCGGCCGGCCGCTTGGCGTTTGAACAGATCGTGGGATTTTCAATAAAAATTAAAAGTTCTTAAATTGAAAAATAAAAAATACCTGCTTATAGAGCACACAAATCTGCATCTTTTATGTATCTAAAATTTTTTTGTAAATGCAATATTTTTTGAAATAAAAAATAAAAACGTCTTTTTTTCATAAAATTAGATTTAATAACTTTTTTTCTTTAACTCGTAATATCTCGGGTAAATATAAACCGATTTACTTGAAAATTTAATTGCAAATAGTTTTTAAGTTACCGATGGTGACGAGCTTATGATATTAATAGAAAATGTTGAATAACAATTGTTTATTATTTATGAATCTAGCCGAAATCATTTTCGGACGCTCTGACATTCAAATACAAAAAGTATCGAGGGAAATTTCGATTTTAAGCAACTTTCAGTGAGAAAGTTGTTCATTAAGACTTAAAGGAGATATTGTCAAAGTTTTAGATCAAAATAATTATTTTTGGCAAAGTTATGTTTAATTGTTTAAAATCGCGTACTGTTCACGCGGCGCTGAGTGACACTCTATTCGCGCAGCCTACCGACCGCTACGAATGCGTGATTAAACCTGTTAAAATTATTCATTGTTTAGCTAATTATTGATTTAAGCAAGTTTGTGTACAAAAAATATATTAACACATATTAGTACTTTGTGTTTAATTTATTTAAATATATTTTATCATTAGTTTTATTAATTAATTACTTAATTCAAATTTATGAAAAATATTTTGTTTGTCATAATATAATTTTTGTTATTTATTTGTAATACGAATTATGGATAAGAAAAAAGAAAACGGACGTAAAAGAAACCGCAACGTAGATTTATGGCAAGCTAATGTTAATAAAAAATTAAGAAATGAAGTAAGTTTTATTTTTTTTCGTTATTTTAATTTTTTTGTTATTATAAGTACATTATAATTTATTCAATAAGTATACTCATATGATTTGAGTAAATACACAATATGTTACACACATTGAATAGTAGTCTTGATGTAATATTTTAATTATAATAGTGATTGATTAAAATAATTTTCACTATTTTAAATGAATATTTAACATATTTTGAACCAAATATTAATTTAACTTAATATATTATTTACAATAACTATATAAATCTATTTCATTTTATTGCATGTTATTGAATAGATTGAATAACTTATTTTTAGGGGAAAAAATACGAAACGAAAAGTGGGAAATCTGTCTCAGAAAAAATTTTTCAAGAAGTCTCATCTTGTTGTAATAAATCATGTTTTAAACAAGTTATAAATTCTCAGCAAGCGATTATTCATAAGCGATTTTGGTCTTTAGCAGATTACCAAGCACAAAACGTATTTATAAGTGATTTTATGATAATGCGCATTAACAAAAATTCTAATAAAAACAGAACGAAAAAATCTTATCAAAAGTGGAATTATTCGTTGCCTATAAAAGTAGCTAATAATGTTGATGTTTGTAAGAATTTTTTTTGTAATGTTCTTTCCATTGGTAAAGATAGATTAGCAACAGTTCAAAAAAAACTTTTAAATAACGATACATTGAATGATAACAGGGGCAAGCATGATAATCGTGTTGTCAAGTTAACCGATGAGGTGAAAGAGTTAATACGAGATCACTGTGAATCAATTCCTTACACTGAATCTCATTACACAGTAGAAAAAACAAAACTAAAATACTTTGATAACTCTGAATTAACTTTAAAGATGCTATATAAGCTGTTTTTAGATTTTTATGCGTCTGTCACAGGTAATGAAAATATTCCACTAGAAGAATCAACTTATTGTAAATATTTTAATTATCAACTTAACTATTCTTTTTCTGTTCCTCGTACGGATGTTTGTAATTTTTGTTTCGAAATTGAAACAAACAATCCTGGCAGTAGTATCTTATTGGATCATAAAAAACAAGTTGAACGGTATAGAATCTTAAAAACGTCTATTTTATCAGAAACAAACATCTTATGTTTAGAATTTGATTTTGGTCAAAATTTACCACTGCCAAAATTGCCAGTTTCAGAACAGTTTTACAAACGATTGATATGGATGTATGTTTTCAATGTTCACGTTTACAACAGTGACAGAAGCTACATGTTTCCTTTCCTGGAAGGTCTTATAAAAAAAGGCGCCAATACTGTTGCTAACTGCCTTATGTATGTCATAAAAGAAGAATGTAAATTAAATTGTATAAATAAAGTTATTTTATTTTCCGATGCATGTGGGGGGCAAAATCGCAACTACACTATCATGATTTTGCTTTTACTGTTATCATGTGAATTACAAATTGAGATTACTCAAATTTTTCCTGTTCGCGGGCATTCATATTGTCAGTGCGACCGTAATTTCGGAATGTACGGAAAAATGAAAAAGAAAAAAGAAAAGGTAGAAACAGCAGAAGAATATATTGAGATGATTAAAAGTGCAAAAGACCCGAATTTTATTATTGTAAGAGAAAATGATTTGATTATAAAAGATTTTGAAAAAGTAATTGAGAAAAAATTTGTAATTCCTAAAAGCGTTAAAATTAGTAAATGCGTTAAAATTTTGTATTTCCCGGATGGAACGATTAGTGTTTTTGAAAATTATGATAAAAATCCATTAAACCATAAAATTGGTCTAAACGTTTCTTCACATGATTTGCAAAATGCTTTGATTGCTCCATCACCAGGACTAACTTTAGCAAAGAAAAAAGATGTCGAATCTTTATTGCATTATTTGTCACCTAATGGGAAAACATTTTTTGAAAAGTTATTTGAAAAAGTTAAAATTAAATAAGTATTAGCATGTACAAACGTTGTCTTATGACAAAATTTAATGTATAATAATGTTTAGTCTGAGATTTAAATGTTTAATAAAATTTAATGTATGTTAATTTATGTTTAATGTGATTTTTGAATGTTTAGTATACATATATTTAATAAAATATATATGTTTAATGATTAATAAAATTTTTAATAAAATATAATCACGCATTCGTAGCGGTCGGTAGGCTGCGCGAATAGAGTGTCACTCAGCGCCGCGTGAACAGTACGCGATTTTAAACAATTAAACATAACTTTGCCAAAAATAATTATTTTGACCTAAAACTTTGACAATATCTCCTTTAAGTCTTAATGAACAACTTTCTCACTGAAAGTTGCTTAAAATCGAAATTTCCCTCGATACTTTTTGTATTTGAATGTCAGAGCGTCCGAAAATGATTTCGGCTAGATTCATAAATAATAAACAATTGTTATTCAACATTTTCTATTAATATCATAAGCTCGTCACCATCGGTAACTTAAAAACTATTTGCAATTAAATTTTCAAGTAAATCGGTTTATATTTACCCGAGATATTACGAGTTAAAGAAAAAAAGTTATTAAATCTAATTTTATGAAAAAAAGACGTTTTTATTTTTTATTTCAAAAAATATTGCATTTACAAAAAAATTTTAGATACATAAAAGATGCAGATTTGTGTGCTCTATAAGCAGGTATTTTTTATTTTTCAATTTAAGAACTTTTAATTTTTATTGAAAATCCCACGATCTGTTCAAACGCCAAGCGGCCGGCCGAACGCATGTCGGGTTATTCGATCCACACCCTCAATTTGTCCCCTTAATAGTTCTATGTGAATTGTATCAATTTTTATAAACAAATCAATATTTTTTCTTTAAAATTAGATGATGTAAAATACTTTTTAAATGAATAAAAAAAATTTCAAACGAATTCGCTGCAATTTGAGTCTTTTATGAACATTTTAATTTCAAAAAGGGACAAATTTGTCCCCTTGTTAGTTCTAGTGTTAATGTATACTGTTTATGACAACATTACTTTTAATTTGAGTGTATTTAGGAATTATAGCTTTTAAGATTGTTGAATTACATTTCACATGTAAGGTATTCCTACAGTGGTGAACTTTATTAGATAGACTCAAAATGTTTAGAAATTCTTAATTTTTGGGTTTTTTTATACAGGTCAACGATCATTTTAGTGAGTTATTTAAGTTTAAAAATATATGAAATTTATGAAAACACAAAATTTATAAAGAATTTCATGATTTTCAACTTTTACAATATTTGTAGCAAATATAATGTTTTTAGATAAAGCATTAAAAAACTTGTTTTTAATTAACCTTTTAAATCATGATGAGTCACAAAAGGTCACATTTGACTTTGACTGATTTTTCATAGTCAAAAATGGTAATAGTTGCTAATATAATTGTTAGTCAGAGGTTTTTGGGGTCGCTGAATACAAATCTGAAGTCAAAATTTCAAAATTCAAAATGGCGGATCCAAAATGGCGGACCAGAAATCTAAAAATGTTTTTCTTGAAACTCGGTATATAATACTGACCAATTTGAATTTTGAAAATCTGAATTCTGATTCTTATTTCGACCCCGAAAACCCCTGAGTACTAATTTTAATTGAAATTGGACTATTAGAAAAATATATGACTTAAAGGGTTAATTCAAATATCAGAAAATAAGTATAGATTTTTTAAAATATAAGTTAACGATAATTCTGCTGAGTTATTTACAATTATAAAATCACTGTTAGCCAAAAAAATATTGAATATGGCGGATTGACAAATAACTCATTTTCGGGACACAAGGCTTGTACAATATTGCATTTTCAAGTATAACTATTGAATTTTATTAATTATTTGACAATCAAAATAATTAATCTCTATGTAAAAATAAAAATATTTGAATAAAATGTGAAAATAATTTGTTACATTTGAAATTTGACATTTCAAATACATTATCAATGCAACAATTAACTAGTCAAATGCCCACTAATTAGATACATTTTTATTTAAAACAAAATGTTTAAATTATGTTGGTACCATAACAAAATTTAATACTTTCAAATTAGTTATTTTAAGAACTTTAAATTACATATTATTATCTTGAATAAAATTATTATTTCATTCGTATTTAAATTATATATTTTATTTATATATCTATAGTTTTTATATAATGCAACAATTTGTTCTGTACCAAAATTATGATATGATAGTTTACATTTTATATTATATTCATTTTGTACATAAAAATTGTACACAAAAATTACCTTGCAAAGGTAAAAGTTATGAGACTTCCTCATACAGTCCGAAGATTTTCCGCATATAATGATACAATCGTAGCAGTAGTCTCGACTGACTATTTTCTTTATACTAGACTCATGATGTATTCTATTATGAATATCATTCGTATTTAGATTGTATATATTATATACTTTTTATAATGTACAACAATTTTAAGACAATTTATTCTCTACAAAAATTATGATATCATAGAAAACGAGGCTTCACATTGTTTTATTCTTCCATCGAATCCCCTTCTTTTTGTTTCAAAAAGGAACCAACAAATATTGTCTTACATTTTGATACTGAAAATATTTTGGTTCTCGTCATATCATAACGTTATAGTAAACAGTCCCGTGTGTTTATTCCCAAGATGCATAAAGTTATTCTTATGAAGAATTGTTTATTTCCGGAAGAAAAATTTTTACCACCTTGAAATTTCGTTCCAAAAGTTTGTAAAGAATTCTTCATAAAAATCACTTCTCAAAATAAATGTTGATTCTTCTCAGAGGCAAAAAGGGCTTACAAGAGCTCGATTTTTACATTTTATTGGTATAATAAAGTAATTTGCAAAAAAGTGAATCCGTGACTTTAGCTCTGATATATCACTTTAAATATTTTTCTTAAAAATACTTTTTTTCTCGGTTAAAGTTATCATTTTATTTACAGTATCCGTCAAAAGTCTGAGCATACCTAAATGTAGTCTTATTTAAAAGTGTCATATCCTTATTATTTTAGATGGATGAAAAAATTTTTTTTGTTCGATAGCTTGAAGTTTCAGCATTCAAAACCTCTAATCGAAAACATATTTTACTTGATTGTAGCGAATGTAACACATGAAAAGTGAAAAAATGCGTTTAATGGAGGCAATTTCAAACAGTCATATTTCTAACAAATTATCGAAATACCTAATGATTTTTTAAAATTGTTCAGAATTTTATAGGCTTTAAGAATCTTTAATGAAATAATATAAATTTATAGATAAGAAAGTTGGTAGGAGCTATTAAACATGTTGAATTTTTATTTAAAAGAACTAAATTTTGTATGATAGTGGTGGTGTGTATGGTATACAACGACCGGGCGAATTATGAATTAGTAATTTATCTAATTGAAATTGTGTTAAAACTTTTGACGGGTACTGTATAAAAATAAATATCTTTTTCTTCATAAAGTCAAAATGTAACTTTTAAGATTCGAAAATATAAATTCTTACGTAAAATATTTTTTAAGCATTTATAAGTTATACAAATTTCATTATTTAGTTTAACAATTAAGATTTTTAAAATAATACGTTTTCTCACAATTTTTTACATAGAACCTTTTACAAAGAAATTTTGATATTGAACCTTTTTCAGTCACTTTTTGAGATAGCTTTTTCTTCGTTAGATACTTCGAATATTAAAAATATTTTATGAATTTTAATACATTTAAGTTATTATTACACTTGTTTTAAGTTTTTTTTTATTATTATATCTTATTAAAGTATTTTTGTTTTTTGAACTATAAATGAAATATTTATAAATTACAATTTTACACTCTATATGTTAATATTTTTTTTTATTTTATTAGATAATACATTAGAAAATGACGACATTTTTAAGAATATTTAAATTATTGTTGCGTCAAAATTATACAAAAGTCTAAGGTGAAGTTCACATTTGAATTTTCTCACTGAAAGTGAATTTTCTATCCATTTACGTAATATTGACATCATTATGTAAGTCTTTATAGATATAAGTGCAAATAATTTCATACTCTTTCAGATAATTAGTTCTAACCCATTTACAAGAATGATAATCATTTTATTTAAAAAATATGTATAATTTTTCAGAGATTGAATGAAAAAATTAGGGAGATTTTAATGAACACAAAAATATTTTTGCTCAATGGAGATAGTATTAAACTTTAAAATGTTTTTGTATTTAACATAAGATATTTTTCAAATGAAACTTAGTCTTTTTCGAAAAATTAAAATGAAGTAAACATGTTTTTCAAAACAAAAAAAGAATGCAAGATAAATTTTCAGATTTATCAACCGGTTATTTTAATATAAATAATATGATTATAATTAAAACTTAAATTCAGATGGTTTTTTCAATTTTCTTTGTTGACTAATGTCAATACTTTTGAAAAAATAAATCGGACGTTGCGTTTTCCAAATTCCAATGGTCAACTTGGATGGAGTGAACAAAGAATATTTCTTGAAAACACAAGTCTAAAGTACTAAATTGTAAATGAATAGAGAGAAATGGGAATAGAAATACTTGCTAATTTTTTATTTTCTTGTTACTTGAAGAAAATTATAACTAAACTTTAATTGTTTCTTTTTTTTCATTCATGTTGGACAATTTCTTGCTTGTTATCCATCAGCTAATTTAGATTTGTTTAATCTAAACTTACAGTGCCCGTCAAAAACCTTAGTGCACTTAAAATTAGCCTTATTTAAATGTATATTATCTTCATCATTTTTGCAGGTAAATGCAAATTTTTTTTTGTCAAAAGCTTACAATTTCAGTTTTTAAAATCTTTGATCGTTAGATTAGACAAGTGGTTAGAATAAACGACACAATTAATAATCATTCAACAGTTCTCTATGCTGTTTCTCAGACTATAATACTAGGGCCTCTTTTATTCATCCTTTATATCGATGATATATTTAAGATCTTATATGATATCAACTGAGTCCAATTGATTGTTTTAAATGTGGCCTAGACAGCAAAATTTTCCTAATTTTTTTTTACTGCTATTAACACTCTCATGATGAACAGCCTCGAATGGTTGTCGGTGTGAGGTTTCATTGTTGTACTAGTGTCTCTTTCTTTACACCTAACTTATCATAATGATTTCTCTTTTTATCAGCAGACATAGTGGTCAGCAGGAAAAACAGTATATTTTGCAAATTGTATTTTTTTTCAACCCTCTGTCACGACAGGGTGTCAACTTAAGTTTCCGAAAAGCGGATCAAAAGTCGGAACTTACGTCCCACAAAAGTATTTTTGTTCCGCTCTTCCCAATTCCGAAACTAAGACTCTCGACCCGCTTTTCAGAGACGAAAGTTGGCACTTTCGTGGCAGGTGTTGGAAAAATAACAAATCGAGTTTCTCATTTTCTTATCTCGATTAATCTTCTTAATGTATGTACGTGTTTTTATCTGTACATTATATTTTCTAATGTAAATTTAAAATAGCGCACGTCATTTTAAACGATTATCTTCTTTCATATTGTATTATAAGATCAAAGTAATAAAAACTGTTCAAAAATCAATTTGAATTAATTTCTAAAAATTTTCACTATTAAAAGTTAAAATTGCCAAAACATTGGCCACATATTATTGATGAATAATATTTATAACGGAAAAACATTATATACATATAATATTAAGTTGAAATTACATAATATTACGTTCTATTTATTTTATGATAATTTTTTTATTTTAGTATAATTCTTACAGATATGTTTTCTGTCTAATGTATAATTATAATGACGTTTTCTTTATAACTTTTATATCACTACATACTCCAGTCAACCATTTGTACATATTTATAATTTTTCGTCCGAACTTTTTATATTTTGTGTAAAAAGTATTTGAATATACCCATTAATCCCAAATAAATAAATAATATCTTTAATCTGAAATTCAAATTGCTCTAAATATGGGTTAGACATTCTAGTATAAACTTATACGAATTCACTTTGGAAAAGGAATAAACTAATATTAGATAGAAAATATTGTAACAAATGTGGCTTTTTAAATTGTAAGTTTAATAAAAGTTTTGGGAGCGGTAATTTTGTTAAACAAATTTTATAGAAAGATTGCGCATTTGAATAAAATTATAAAGTTTTAATACTTTGTTCTTGAAAAATGTTTTGTTAATATCAATTTAAAAAACTAATTAGGAAATTAAAAGACGATTAAACTAATTGGAATACATGATATATATAATTTTTATTCCATTTAAAAAATATGTTAATGTATTGGTTAGTAAGTAAGGGTAAAACAGGGCGATCGGCCGAAGTAAAAAAAGAGGGAGTAGAAAACTTCTGATTGGTTCCTACAAGATTCTGTCACTATGACAACTACTTTCTCTTCCTCGAAAAAATTAAGATGCCGATTTCGTATTTTCTGTTGGTTCACAATTCAATCTGATTTTCTGAACGAAGTTTAACTTGCATAGTAATTAGACAAGCTAAAACTACCTGCGATATTGGTCAATATGTTCTTTCGACTTTCTGGTGCATCTTATAACCAAGTTTATATAAAGACGAATAAAAAATATTTTGTTTGTCAATTTTAATTTTGAAAAATGATTTCACTTTTTTTATAGAGAAAAAAGACTTATTGATAATTATTATTATCCAAAATGTATTCTGGTTTACTGAAATTATATGATTTCGCATCATATCATTTATTACTTCGAAAAGTTGGGTTCCCTCATTTTGAAGAAAGATAAATTATAATGATGCTAAGTTATATTAATCTGTCACTCCAAAAATAAATATACAAGTATTTTCTGTAAATATAAAAATGACTGTAACAATTTTTTTCAATTATTTGAAATTTTGATGTCGATGGAATGTTTTTATAAAAATGAGTTTGTGTTTAAAAGTTTATTTTGATGTTCAGGTGTTAACGAGTTACAGAACATATTTAAAAATATTATTTTAATTTTATAAAATAAATACCTAAATTCTTACTGCTGAATAGAAATATTTCATCTAAACTCTGTATCAATTCCCCTACACTGCAAAAATAAGTATTTAATTTAAAACATTTTTGTATTCACTTTTAAAACAATTTCAAATATTTAAATGTTAACCTATCTTTTTAACATAGGAAACACTTAAAGTGTTTTACAAAAGTCTTTTAAATAAAACACTTTTTTTGCAGTGTATGGAAAAATACAATTTTAAAACACCACTTTTATATCATTTTGCATCAATAAATATTAAACTTTTGTTATTTTGATAAAATAATATGAATGACGATGACTTTGTAAAATCCAAAGTCGGAGAACTTTAGGTGTTCCCAATTAATTGATAACAACAGTATTACGTGGCGATTCGCCTACTTTAAATTAACCAGTTTTTTAAAGTATGATTATTATACGAAGGCCGAGTTCATAAATAATACATTGCATTTACGTACATGTTTTATGTACAAATTGATTACAACCATTACCTCAATTCAAATTATATGCATACCAGCGGCCAACATTGAAAAATTTGTGAAATAAATGTAATTACAACGTTGACCGCAGCGATGCCTCAACCGAATAAAAAAAATCAGCAATAATTATTTTCCGAATATTAAATGCGTTTTCATTGTTCACATTTTATTAATTAATTCAGTAATCAATGATAATTTTCTATTTATTGATAAATTGTGCAATTTTGTGCCGACGCAGCAGAAAAACGTGAAGACAATTTCGATAATAATTGTTATGCATTAATAATATATTAAGTTTACAAAAATTAATTTTAGTTATTGATGATGCCTTACTTGTCAACTCTAAAATTTTAATATGCTTTAGAATATCTGTTAAGAGTTACTGATATTTGAGGCTAATTTTCTGATGTCTACGCAGAACTTGACAACGATTGTTTACAAAATTATCTTTTATGAATTATGAAGTTTATCGGTTTAGATAAGAGACCGAACAAGATAAATGTAGTTTTTCACTGTTTCGTCAAATCAGACAAACCGTTGTTGATATAGAAAATCTTACTAATCATAAAATTGAATTAATAATGTAAGTGTTTTTTGTTTATGAAAATATCTACTTAAAACTGGAATAAGCTAGAGCCAATATCGACGCGCACCTTGAAATAATATTTTCGCAATTAAGATTGAAATATTGATGCTTTTTGCGAGAATCACATAACGAGGAAGCATTGAATGTATACTAGAAAAATATAAAACTTATAACTTATAACTTCTATTATTTTATTTGAAAAATCATTTAAATATATTTTAATTTTATGTAAGAAAAGATGTTATCTCCTGGGACATTTTGTTTAATTATGTTATTATAAAAATCAATAATTAACTCTTTAACTATGTCTATTTTTGTATACAACAAAATTTTTTCGATTATCAAACAAATTTAATTAAGAGGTCATCCATAAAATAAGTTCGCTAAAATGACTAAAAATGCACATTGTTTTTATAAATGCAAAGTAAATTTTATTAAACAAAATAGCCAGTTTGTATAAAATAAACAAAAAATATTCTTATAGTTGAAGTATAATATAATAAAACAATTTTTATTTTATGGCGCCCCAATCATACTTAATGTCCCAAAGCATAACCCAAATCGTATGTCTTGGAACATTTGACAAATTTTACTTTTTTTCAACTTAACAATGTTAATACAATGTTTTAATAATTTAAAAAGTGTGCTTGTATAGATAAATAGACATAATTTAAGATGCAATAATTAATTTAAACAAAAAATTTTTAAAAATACTGAAAAGAATTATTAAAAAAAATGATCCAAGACCTTGCTCTATTTTCAAACCGCTATAATTCAGAGGTAAATTGATAAAAATGTTCACAATTAAGTATAGTAGTCGATTATACATCCTGTTTGAAAAGCCTGAACATATGCCGAAATTATCTGCCCCTCTCCTCTCCACTAATAATTACAAATCAGTATACGGTTTACCGACAAATTCGGTGTACTGAGCGGTGAATAACATAGGTAATTATCAGTAATCGAAATTCCTTTTATCCTGAAAAAGTACTTAAACCATGAAAGATAAAACGAAAGTGAATATATTAATAAAATATTTACATTTTAAATTATAATTTGAATATGCTTTATATAAGTGATATACATCTAACCCTAAAAATTTTAATCGTAAATTTATTAGATATATATGAGGGGGTTAAAAGCAAAACGCGTAAAATCCATTTTTTAAAAAAATATTTCAATAATAAACTTATGTAGGTGAGGACATTACTTGTTCGATTAAAAGACTGCAAATGCTTAAATATTCAACATTAA
>JABFPM010001121.1:0-22416 GCA_022817325.1 Idris sp. 1 HC-2018 | reverse complement strand
CAAGTTGTTGCCGCTTCCAGCGCTTACCGAAGGTGCCTGTCAATAAACATACATTATACATGTTTAGTAGCACATTCGGTTTGGAAGCCGCAATAACTTTCAGTGCTTCTGCGGGGATCCCATCTGGTCCTGGAGCTTTGCTATTTCGCATTGTTCGGATTGCATTCGACATTTCTTGTTCGGTAAAAGATGTTATAGCATTTTTGTGTTGCATCACTAGATCTAATCACCAAATCTAAATCAAAAGACAGATTAATATATAGAATTAGAAACATATAATTAATTAATTATTAAAATTAAGAAATTATGTGTTTAAAATATCGAAAAAAAATTACAAGAAAATAACATATCAAATTATTTTTTTATATACAGGGTGTTCATTTTATCTGAAGACATAGAAATATCTCGAAAACTGCCGGTTCAAAAAAAGTGGGTAATGAAATTTGTTGGTCTCGACGGGGGACATCCAATGATACCAAACTCGATCCTCCACTTCCACCTCTTGAGGGTGGCGGAGTGGGGAGTTATAAAACTTAAATAGGAATCCCTATTTTTTATTGCAGATTCGGATTCCTCAGAAAAAAATACCCTAATTTGACCTACGATTAAAGCGATTTCGGCCACAGATGGCGCTGTAATCGACAAAAATCAAAATGGGTGAGAAATAGTTGAAACACTACCCTCACTGTCAAAGGGTGGGGAAGCGAAAGGCAGTGCAACGCGGTGAGAGCTCACTCTTCTTCGATAATAAGAACGGAAACACCTTCCAAAAATTTTGAAAATGAATGCTGTTACAGTAGAAGAAAAAATTGAAATGATTTTGATTTATGGTGAATGCAGAAGGAATATTGATGATACTATCATTCTGTATGCCCAGCGTTTTCCCGAAAATGTTCGATCACGTTCTTTTTTTTACAAAGTTGTGAATGCTTTTACATCAGATGACAGTGTACAAACCAAAAAGAGAAAAAGAAGGTATCTATTTAGGTTTTATAACTCCCCCCCTCCGCCACTCCCAGGGGGTGGAAGTGGAAGTTCTATATCTTTAGATAAAATGAACACCCTGTATATTAGTCATAAAAACTTTTTCCAAGTCAAGGATAATGATTTGCCTTTTTGAGAACTTATTTGATAAAATTTATTTATTATAATTACGTTTCGGCAATAATGTTTTGCCCTCTTCAGATCTACAATTTGAATATGTATGTAAACAACAAAGAAGTATACAAAAATTAATTTTTAACACAAAATTTATGTATTACGTTTAGGTTGTATAAAACCGGGAAATTACCGAAGACAATTTTGTAAGTAAATTTAAAATTGAGTCGTTTGATATATTTGTACACTTGATGAGTGTAACGTCATTATGATAATAACGGACAAATTTGGTTGGTTTAAATAGGTAAAAGTCTTGTTATAACGATGTTTACATACAGTTATAATTAAATATGAATTTGAAAGAGCTACATTTAACTGTGGTACAAAATTTTTTGATTTGCGAATTAAAAGAACTGGTTATTTAAATAGTCTTGAATAGTTAATGTTAAGATTATCAAGATCTGTTATTGCATTTACTGCAAATTTTGATTTTTTTTTATATGTAATATTTCGGAAACCAATCTTTTTCTTTCCACCGGTTCTTTATCTAAAATTTTAATTTTGTCGAAATTAAAAGTGTGAGAATTATTTTGTTTCATATGTCTTGTTATACCTGTATCTTTTTTTACTTTTTGTGTTGTAAATGTGTTTTTTTATTCGTGTAACAACATTTCGTTTCGTTTCACCAATGTACATTTTTTCGCATTTATTGCAATTTATTTGGTAAACAACACCTGTAGTTCGATCTTTATTAATTATATCTTTACCAACATCGATGAATTATAATAATAATTATGAGTCATATTGAGATAAGTTTCATTTATATAAGTAAAAAAAAAATCTTTATAATGTACATTAGAAAAACTCATCCACAATTCGGAGAGATGCATATACCACCATGCAATATGTTCAGCATGCTGATAAAGAAACTCAGTTTATTGGTCAGCAAATAATTCTAATCAATAACAATAAATCGAATCAAGCTTTTTATAATTCAATCAAGCTTCGAGCTCTCGAAGAAAAGCGTTTTCTTGTGGCAAACCACTCGGTCGGAATATATTAAAACATTAAGCACACACGCATATAGAAGTTAGCATAATAGTTTCAGTACTCCTAGTTGCACTTCGTGCACCAATACACCTAGTCTTCGTATTGTACGGTGTACATCCATGCAGCCGACATACGTTCGGTAATAGTTTCTTGCTGAATAATGCATAAGTCGGCATATTTGCATCAAACTTTAAGCAGTTGCTTGCTCCTCTTTCATCTGTCCCCTTACCGATTAGTCCCACAGTCTATTTCTCCTCCACCCACGAATAAATATTAATTTTATTACTAAATTAGTAATAATAAATTATTACTAGCTCAAGGCACCAAAACACTCCAGAAATAACTTCTCAACCCCGAAAACGCCATTCAACATTCATCGGAGCGTTCACCTCACATAATAATTTGCGCGGCTATTAAAAATAAGTCCCACGCCATATTCATCTCCAATCAAAGAATTTAAACAAACTCGAATATTTCAGGCAAATCTATATTGTTTTTATAAACTCAACTTATTCAATGCTTCTATTTTAATTTGAATTATATTTTCGGTAAAAATAAACTGTAAGATTACTTGTTTTTGTCCAAAAACCAAAAAAAAACAAGAATTTGAGGTACAACATTTAAAAAAAATTATACAAATTAAAGAATATGGGACTTTAAATGGTCAAAAAGAATGTTTCACGTTACAAAATATTGTAGACAGCCCACGCTCTGCAGAACCATCATATTTAACATTTGCTTTAGACCGAATGACTGTTTTATTCTGTGTAACGATTAAATGGCAGTAGCTATTTGTTCATGTCTTTATCATTTTTTATACAAAATAATTATCTGGACAATGTGAACAAATTGGCCGGTTTGAGATTTGTAAGAAAAGCAACAGCGAGAAATTTTCAACTTCAATATTGGTTTTGTTATCTATAGTACAAATTCAATAGAATTTCAAATAGCTCACCGACATTTAACAACGTAAAATAGAATATTCAATTTTTTATGTTTCATTATTATTATTATTTTTATTCTAATTATTAAAATGGAAATTCAAACAGAATATTTAACGAAATTTACCAAACAATATTTTGTTTATATTTACAGACAAATAAGTTGAATTTATTCAGTTGTATCTGAACTCTGAATTAAAAGCAGAAATAACTAGTTGTTATGCAATATTTAAATATTTTTTTATTCAATTTAAAGCTTGTTTGAACCTGTATCAATTTAAAGAATAAAGGTTTCATGCCTTTTTCTTTTTATTTTAAAGCCAACTGTGCAAAAAGTCTACACCCTTCGTCTTTTGTCAAGGCACGAGAAGTCGCGCAGATGCGCTTGTTTAGATTTTTGCTTCGCTTGATTACGCGACGAGGGATGAAAATTATGAATCACCCAAAATTTTTAATATTGGATTAAGTTTTTTTTGATCTGTTGAATTTCACCATAACTAAAGAATTTAAAAATTGTGAACTAATTTGTGTCAATATAATTTATCACAAATTTTACATCGTATAATCGAATTTACATATGATGTATGTATTTAAATGTAAAATTTGCCAAAAACTCAATTATTTTTAATTTTTATGTAACAATAAATTTGAAATACAAACTTTCTTACTTTGACACACACCATGTAGCAAAAGAAAAAGGCGGAATATAAAAGAGCAAAAACATGTTGAAAGTCGATAAATAATTTATTAGTTCGTGGCACATTAATTTTTTTAAAAACAAATATTG
The DNA here is from genome assembly GCA_022817325.1 of Idris sp. 1 HC-2018. Lineage (NCBI taxonomy): Eukaryota > Metazoa > Arthropoda > Insecta > Hymenoptera > Scelionidae > Idris > Idris sp. 1 HC-2018. The sequence goes on along the minus strand of JABFPM010001121.1, from coordinate 18,540 downwards.
CAAGTGCGTTTTTTTTGACAACACGGTCTTGTATCGGTCATGTGCATACATTAATTTAAAAAAAAATGAATAAATATAAAACATTTGCATGTCATTCTTTTCGCGTATTCCGAGGCTCGTGTTTCTCGACGTGTCGATGTTTCTCTTGCCTGGAAATCGCACACTCACGAATACGCCCTACGCTCCGATGACGGGGTACGTGTAGTTAAATCATTATCGCTCCGTGGGACGCCGGTACTTTTCGATTCCCTTTGCCTCGTATGCAACTCTGATGGAAAACGAGGGTCGAACACTATGATTCACCCTTTGATAGAGAATGAATCGAAAATTACTTCTTCTTTGGTTATGGCTCTAAAATCGCAATTATTGTTGAACAAGCCCTGTCAAATTGGTCATTCATTTTGCGCCACTGCAAAAACTATTGGGCCTACTACTTTTATCAAAGAGCATAGCTAAACAAGATGATACCGTACCATTTTGACCCTCAGAAGTCAGTGATACATGCAAATTTCTCTCAACAGATAAAAAAATCTCTAGTAAAAGCAATTCTCTAATTTATTGATTTGCAAAAGAAAAATTTCATGGGATATTTCTGTTTTTAAGTTTGTTGGAGTAATACATTTTTTTTTTAATTTTCATCAAAAGGGTCGGTTGACCATCGATGGCAAGTATTTATTTAATGATGACCAGATGAACGACGGCCTCACGACAAAAATGACAGATTAAACGTATATTTATCTATATTAATCTTTGTTAATATTGCTAACTTCCAAACATTCTTGATAGTTTTCTTGATTTAATCAAAAAATAATATGTTTTTATACTAACCAAACACTGTTTTTACTTATTTTAGACAATACAATAATTACATGGATTTTTGCTTCATATAATTATTTGTTTTTATTAAACCAATATTACTAATTCACGAAAAAGGAATTTTTTTCCTAGTCTGTGCTAGGATTGGTTGAAATTAAAATGTTTGTTTACTCTTTCTTACACGAAAGGGAAACGCCTTTTAACCTTTTTTTTTAATTTGACCATACAAATACAATAATTTTAAATTAATTAAGTTTTATAACACAATTATTCAATGCAATTATCTAAAAGTATATTTGAAATAATCAATAAACAATATACTACCATACAAGAATATATTAAAAGATAATGCGAGATATTATTTATATTTCACAAACGGGCTGACAAAATTGTTTGAGTTTTTTAAATTTAATTATTCTTAATTTTGTTGTTGTTGAAATACAGTTTTCTTCATGTACATAATGTCTTGCCTTTAAATAATATCACTTTTTTTTAAAAAAAAGTTATTTTAATTGAATCACTTAAATTAAAATTAAAAAGATAGATAAACATTATATTTAAAATATAATTGAAATTTAAAAAATTAGATTTTGATTTATTTATCCGTCTTATATTGCATTCATAAGTTGTTTTTTTTTTTCAAATCATTCAAATATTTCTTTTATTTACGTAATGTTATGTAATGAATATAATTCGAATCTGATGATGAAACGGTGCTGTCTTTTCGCGAAAAAATGAGTAAACGGACATTTTAATTTCAACCAATCAACACGGACTGGGAAATAAATTCTTTTTACGTGAATTAGCAACATTAATGTAATAAAAACGAGTATTTATATCAAGCAAAATCCATGCACTTATTTTATTTTCTAAAATAAAAAAAACACAATTTCTGGCTTAAATAACTGAAGCCTGAAGGATTATTTTAATTACAATAAATTTGTTTGACATCAACTTTTTGTACTGAATTAGTTGTATGAATTTTATAACAAGTTTAAAGAAAACATAAAATCAAAAACAATGATCTCACATCGAAGAAATAAAATCCCTCAGTTACAAGTGCGATGTCAAATAACATGTGTCAAAATGTAACGGATATTTTCAACCAAATAGCGGACGCATCAATTTAAAGGTGAACACAGTCGATTTATCAAAAGCCAGAAATGGTATCGGCTTGCGTGTAACCTAATGAACCGAGAATCATGGCCATGATGAACTCAAGTAAAACGTTTATCACGGCAATCGCGTGACCAAAGTATCTTTTTCTGTCGACTTCTTTTTTGTTTTAATATCTCCTGCAAACAAATTCGTATGATTTAAATTTAATTTATCATAAGTCCAATTAAAAAGTCTGTACGTAGCTAATATGTAGTTGCAACGGAAGTGAAGAATTTATATCATCTCACAAATTGAACTGTTAAATTAAAATTCAATTTTTTTTATTTAATGCCGTTTCAGGTAATAACAACAATTTTTGGATGTGTATCACTTTTTGGATTCTCGAAATTTTTTTACTCTCAACTTGACGAAATAGGAAATGAGTTTTCAGTATAAACACGTAAATCACGTGGCAACTAAAATGCGAACAAAAAAAATGTGAAACCATGAGTGCTCTCGCTACATCCACATTAAAAAGTTGGGCACACATAACAAGTGATATAGTGAAAAACCCACTCAAATGTTACGTGTCATAAAAACAAGTGGCTAAGGTTTTTCTGCTGCATTTCTCGTACACCTTATGCCACAGGTTATAAAGTGAGACTTTGGATACATACTGCCACAATCATCGGCGCACCCTTCTGTTCATAATTTTTGAAGGGCGAAATTCTTCTTTAACTGATATCACAATATAAACAAAGTCCAAGGTGATATCAAGTCAGATCTCTATGTATAACGTTTTTCAAGAAATAAAATTATGAATGAAATGTATATGCTTAATTCACAAGTTCTAAAGATATTTTGATATAAATGTTAATGAAATAAAATTATTGAATGATATTTGTAATCTTTTATAACAGAAAATTGTACAAGTTGTAAAGTTTAAAACCCGAATTGTGAAATAATATCAATTGGAAAATCCTTGAAAGGATTTGCGAATTGAGTCTGCTAGTGTATGACAGTACTTTACCTTGGTCTTTCGTGTTCTTTTCGAAGTCTTGTAGAAAAATAAGATCTGCTGAACCATCGAGAAAAATCGTATTGGTCGTTGTGGCTGAACATACGAACGCGAAAATTTGGAGAATTTATACGAACAACTCCCTCGAGAGGAGCCAAGAAACAAAGCCATCTCTGTATTCCAACAAAAGACCTTTATTTGAACGAGAAGATGTTTCGCGAGAAATAAAAGAAAACGAATATATTTTCTGAACACATCCAAAATGCAATTAGATTTCCACGCGAGCTATAATTGGTAATATTTCATCAATTTACTTTGGATGAGTCACTCTCAGCAGCTTTTCATTTTCATTTGTAGAACAGTTTATTACTGATTTCATTTACAAAATAAACTCTACTGTTAGATCATTAGAAATTTATTTTTGAATGAAATGTTTAGTTTGAATAGCCTGGTTTCATGTTTGCATGCTAAAATAAAAATTGTCACCGCGTTTTTCTGTTCTGAAAATTTTTGTGAAACATATACACAAATGAAAACGATTTATTTGATTAGAAAATTGACACGTCACAAATGAAAGTAATAGTTGACTTTGTCAAAGTCATACGACCCTCCGGAGTCCCTCGACCGCATACACTGCATCACCGCGGACTGTATATCAGAGAACGCTGAGTGCTCCCATAAATACCGGATCATCACGAGAGCTTCCCTCTCGCACGCATTTCTCTTTTCCGGTCCACCAGTGTGTGTACATATGTACGTAGGTAACTAACGTTTCTCTTTCTGTTTCTGACTCGTCCCGCGCCTTTTCGCCGCAAAAGTCTAGACAAGTCGAGAAAGACGACCCGGTGTTTGCGCGACAACCACACGCTGTGTCAAAACTGCTTATTTCGGCTATTTATTTAACGTAAAAGTCTCCATCGCAGTGCAAGACAAAAAACTCAAAGCCGAGGATTGTATATTGCCTTAATAACGCACACCAATTTATGATCGTTGATTACAAAAGTGAAATATAAAAACATTACATTAACTACTCTCTCGCTCTCCTGATGAAAAATATTACAGTTCCATCATTTTTCATTTCATTCTAACAATTTATATAATGATACACATTTCATATAGTAATTACATTTTTCCGAATCAAACTTGGTCATACATACAGAAATTAGATACAGGGTTTTATGACTTTTGTTCAGTAAATGATTATTTTCGTTATCACGTTTTCCCGAAATAAAAAAAAATCCTTGAAACATTGTCTTAACGTTTACGTTAAGTGAAATCCCGGGAGATTCCAAAGGAAAAGAAAAGCAGTCACGTGCCAACGTCTAGAGCTATTGGTTATGATGGTGCAGCAAAGATAAAGCGACGCTTAAAATTCCAGGAGCTGTTTCGTTCGCACGAAACGAAAATGAGAAAGATATGCACTTGGGATCACTGTACAGACTAATCCTCGGTGCTGAAAATATTTGTCAAATGAAACTAAAGAATTGAATACACCGAGTACTCGGCAAACCGTGTACACATGTTTTTCATATTCCTCTTCAATAAAATTACGATCATCGTACAGCTGTTTATTATCAGCATCAAAAGATGCTGCACTTTCATTGGGCCATAAGAAGTGGCTGATTAACTCATAAGAAGTGCAACAATTTTGATCACATCATGAAAAAGTGATGGCGCACTAAACCCTGATTTTTAACTGTTTTCTCTTGACGAAGATCGTGTTGCATAAGCGCAGTCTTTGCTTTTAATGGAATTTATGATTCTCTGTGTAATCAAAAATAACGAAATTTCGCAGGTTTACGGTAGCGCTGGAAAAACGGAACAAACAACAAGGCAATTTATGTCGCGTCTTTCAAATTAAGCTGTGTAATGCGGTACGCGACAAAATTCAATAAAATGGTGGCGTCCTCACGGCACGTCAAAACCCGTGATAAACCCTCGTCAGTCTCTGGATAATGCAGTCCAGGTATCGCTTACGCTCACCTATGTCCTGGCCTGGGGCAACGGTCCCAGGAGAAGACGACTATATTAACCAACTTGGCTCGGCTATCGCATTACCGGCCGACCATTAACCTTCCTCGGTCCGGCTGTTATTCTTCCTGATGAAAACTGATGAAGACATCCTGCAGAACAGAAGTGCTGTTTATAGAGTTACACGTGATAGTTCTGTGCCACTTCTGTTTTCTAGTTTTGTATTGTCGAGATAACTTACGAGACACATGACTCCCATTATCCATTGTTCCCCGGACGTCATATTTGCTCGACTCAAAATCAGATTATATTTTGATCCTTGGCGTTTCCATCTTGACGGTAATGCATACTGTTTAGTATTCAAATTTAATCATACAAAGATATAAATACAAAAGCTGTCCAAAAATATTATTAGAAAAATGATACTAAATTGCTGTTCCAAAAATTAGACTAAGAAAAACATTTTCATGAATTATAGTTTTAGGTGTATGGATTGAAGAGAAATTGAATGTTTCATCGACAACCATTGTGTTTAAGTGCATTACTTGTGTGTCACAAAGAAAGAGAAATTTGATGCTAAAATTGATGATGATCTCTAATCCCTCGTCGGCAAAACTTCCGGCAAAACATAGGAAATTTTATACAAAAGTTTGTTTCGTTATTCGTGGCAAATGGGGTTGTATTGGACCAATGAGCATGGATTCGGGGTTCTCGACGACGTCAGTTCCCGGCTTCGATCCCCAATGTCGTGATTGGCGTGCACGTGATCAGAATCTCAAGCAGATGGCTATACGTGCGCGGGACACCTATAGAATACCTTTGACGAGAAGTAAGAAATACTGGCAAAAAAGGTCGGAACAAGACGATTTTCAAAAAAAGGAACAACTCATTAAACTTGAGCAACTAAAGTCTACGACTTTTTTATAGATATAAAAAATGCAACTTTAGTACCAAAATAATAATAATAATAATAATAATAAATAAGTAAATAAATAAATAATCATAATAACAATTTTAATCAAATTTTCTTCGTGATTGTAGTGTATATAACAATTTTTTTTATTCAAAGTCGTTTTCAAATTAATTTAACATTAGAATTGACGAGTAATCATTTCTTAATTAAGTACACCCCTGTTCTTAATTTAAGCACGAAAGACAATCCATCTTAATCAATAGCTTCTTCGTCACTTCGACAACTCTCTGTGTACGATATTTATGCTCCGAATGTCTCGTGGTTTAATTTAAACACAAAAAGCTATTTGTCAGTCGAGTGATTAATTAGCCGAAGAATAAGGATCACTTTAATTCATTTTTAACCCTATTAATGTACTGACATTTTGCTGAATCGTATTGACCTTTTATAAATCTTTTAAATTTGATGAAGATGAATTAGAATTTTTGTCATATAGAAATTATTTTTATTAATTCAAAGAAAAGTAGCAAGTACAGTGATTCTGTGTACGAATCAAACAGCTTGAAGCGAAACGTTGCATTTACATAAATTCCTATACATAATTTAGGAACTCTTGATATGGAAAGCTCTTTATAATGCATTGCAAACACGTAATGTGTACCCACCATGACTAGTCGACGCAAGATCTATTACGGCTCGGGATTGCTAGGACATTATGTTGCAGTGTATCTACCTTATCTGTCGATCTAATAGCGAGGACTAACATCCAAAATAGATAGAGTCTAAACTATACGATCTTATATCGATTGCGAGCTTTGAACGAGATCAACGTATTTGCCTCGGAGGTAATAAAATTGTAAATGCAGTCGAGACAGACTTGCCTCAAATCCGTGGCAAACAATTAAATTAAAGATTGTTCGATAAAATAATGGCAGCGAAGCGTGCTTTTAAAATATTGTTTTGCATACGAAAAGCCGGAAAGGCAAACTGTGCTCTGACTTTTATCTTATCGCATTATCTTTTTATATTTCAATGCAACTACTAATTTTGGCATCCCATGCGAAATGTCTCACGGTGATAATGCTCATCGCCCTTCCTGCAACCGTGTCATTCAGATCGCCGGATATATTCAAAGTCATCGTCAATTTTTGGAGCCGCAGAAAACACGTAGCTAGAATTTAGCTCGGCTCAACCCTCGCCGAATACAAAGTCGGTTTCATTGAAAAATTGTTTGCAGATGATTGACTGATTTTGATTTTAACATCTAAGCACATAGGCCCACTCATGTTTCTAGCCTCAATTTTTTCGACCCGCATTCCACTTTGATGTTCGAGATCCCAGAGAAAGATATTTTGCCCTATTTTACAAAGTGAAATAAAAAATTTTAAATTTGCCTTCACGATTTGAATGTGTACAAGGAAATATGCATTTTTAAAATTTAAAGTGAAATATCGAACAAATAATTTGGGTCATGTTTTAGGGGTTTTTCGATCCATTTCAATTCGCTCTTTTAATGCAAAAACAAACTTTACATTGCACTTTTATTTTAGTAAAGGTGCAGAATTGAACAAAAACGTTGTTTGTCGTGTTATTTACAAATACATTTCAAACAGCAAATAGTTTATCAATTTTCAAATCTATTTTCGAAGCTTTTGTCACACAGGTCTGTAAATATATTTGTAATATATTTTTTTGACTTTTAATACTTTTTGTCTCAATCATTTCTTCAATAAAGTTTTTGTTATAAAAAATGTATAAAAATACCTAATTATAAAACTAAATTTTTAAATTGTATTTCTGGATTGTAGAATAATGGAGATTTTATGGTAACGTTATTCTCATTTTAAAATTTTAAATAATGATGAAATGCATTTTTGTTTCAAAGCTTTATTTTTCATTGCATGGGTGTCATTTGAAATGAAAATTTCTCAATAAATCGTTAAAACCGCCTTCGTAATGGGCCAAGAAGGACAAAAGCAAGCATTATGAAAGCTCTCGCGACGGATTACACTCGTAGACTAACGAGCATAACAAGCCACCACAACGGGAAAATATTTGGCTAATGGTTATAATCCTGGTGTGTAGGATAATAAGTTAAGTACCCGCCAGTAACACTCGGCTACCCGTCACCGCCAGCTAACTTTCCCTCCTCCCCAACTCCGAAACTAGGGTCATGAAGGTACAAATTCTCGCATTTTAGCTGCAGCTTCCACTGAATGCCCATTTTCCCGTCATTGTACTGAAATTAGTATCGAATACACATTCTTGCACTCCAGTAACAATATTTTGCAGACCATCATAATGTTTTAAAATAAACCATTTACAAAATTGCCACACCAACGATTTTACAATTTGGAAACGTAAAATCTCTATTTTTAAATTCTAAAATTTAGAACTATATGGATACAAATTTTATCAACAAAATATTCTTTATTCATACATAAACAAAGTAACATGAAATTTATAATACAAATATATATTTCATAAAATTGTGAGTTGATAAAACGGAACATAATAGACAGTCTTACATTTTCTTGAATTTTTATGAGATATTTATAACGATAAAGTTGAAATTTCAAACTAGGTTGGAAGCCAAACATCGACGTATCTTGAAGATTGCGTTATTAGGACGATTTAACATACGGATATTACTCTCTTCGGCTTGATAACATAATTTGAAATATAATCTTGACGTTATTCAAATAATTACGCGGCGTGGGGTATGTATTTGCAAGATTCAAACACGAGAACTGAGATACACCTGTACCGCCGCGAGGCTGCCAACTTTGAAGCTCATTAGATGGTTATTTTACGACACAAAAATTGTGCTGCAGCTTTTTCTATGAAAATGGCGTTAAATACGCAATATTGTGAGTGTTTTCATTACCGCTTCAATATTTATCGGCACGATCATTCACGCACAACTCCATCTTGCACGCCTTTTTCACTATCAAGATCTGACGTTGGAAACGGGTTTTCTACCAAGTTGCTGGGGAAGATTGAGAAGAAATTCCTTCCTGGAACGTTACGTAAGATAAAATAAAAATAAGCGAAAAAATGATACAATATATTTAGATAAGGATATCTTATAATTATATTATTATTACCAAAATAGTAATAATATTGCAGTAAGAAACAAAAATCAGATAGAATAAATTAGAGTTATCTTTATATTTGAATTAAAACAAGACTCTCTTTTATTTAGTCGATTGATTTAAGAAGAAGCTATTATTTCAGCATTATGTAAGCATTAATTTCAACAGGGTCCTGGCGTATCTCAAGGCCTATCAAAAACACTTCTCAACTCGTGGGCCGGCAGTAGACCGAGACACCTGAATTCGAATTAATATAAGGAACTTCATTTTCAGCCTTAACTCCCTTGCTCTTCTGTCGTGCAACTTCATCTCCGAGGAGTTGAGTAATTAGGAGTTAAGTAGAGTCCTGACATACGCCATGACTCCCTCATAGTCACCGCAACACACTAATTTAATAACTTAGGGCTTGTTACCTGCTGCCTACATAACATTCTGCATACAAGTGAAATGCACACGTTTCCTCCTGTTCAAAGACGATTCACTGCGAGGATCGGACGGTGGATGTCCATTAATTCTCGACGGGTGGCTGATTTTAGTTCCATATTCATTATTAAGTTCTTAAAGATCATTCGTTTGATCTTTCAAATCTACTAATTGAATTGGCTTTATGATTTCGTTAATTAGTCGTTTCTTAATCAAATGAAATGATATCGTGCTGATATTTTATGTTTCAATTTGATTGATGAAGTGCAGAAAAGAATCACCACCTCATCAACTGCAAATTAACTATTTTATTGCACTTTATTATTGTAATAAGTAAAATTTTATAATTAATTTTTATGATGATTTAAGTTGACTAACTTGAAAATGATTTATAATTTATGAATTTTGAAACAGAAAGCTACTTTATAGGAATGTGAATACAAGATAATTAATAGAAGATTTGTTTGAATTTACAGAGATGCAAATATTACCTTTTTGCAAACAAAACTCAACTTAGTGTGGTGTTGATAAATTCTGAAACAACTTGAATAACATTCAAACGTAGTCAGTTCATCGATTTGTATATTGGCATGCTTATTTGTATTGCTATCTTGTACGTGAATTTAACTCAAACGCAGGAAACTTTCATAAGTTTGAAATTAAATTCCTATGATAACCTGTTTACAGTAATCTGGCCTCGTCATATTCTGTTTTCTACAATTGTATTATTTAAATATATCAAACTTGGTCAATCAAACAGAATTTTCAAGTAAAACAGAGTATTATTAATTTCAGTTTATGGAAATTTTTATATTGATGAATTCATAAGTTAAATTTTGTTTTTATTGATAAAGTAATTTTTAATAATTTTCAAATAATTATTACAAAGCATTATTTGAAATAGTTTTGTTCAATAGTCATACTCAAAGCAAATTGACAAGAAAACCAATAGAAACTATAGAGGAAGTCGTCTTCGATGTCGGAAGTAGTTTAAGCTTATGAATAAAATTCATTATTCATTATTACTAAACTAAACCACATATTTACTTAAAAAATAATATTTACTTGAGAACTATTCTATTTTCAACTTATTATCGTAGGAAATTGCTCTTTTTAGTTTCCATGCTTCCCAACTAATTGGACGATGAAATTTAATGCCCTTGTTGCTAATGAGTTAAGCGTGCGGCTAGGAAAAGCATGAACTACGAACGTGCTTCTGATATCTCTGTCTTATATCGATTGGATATTAGAGAGTTTATGCAGTTTCGAATCTTGGCTTGAATAATCCACTTTCATTGTGAACAATTCAAATAGCGAGTAATTAAGGGACTCTTTTTATTCAAACAAGATTTAGGTGAATGCCATTTTAACCATTTTGTTTATAATTCAATGAAAAAACGATTCGATTACCAGGCCATAAATCTTAAAAGAAATTAATGTCGATGGTAATGGGCAGACGCTTCAAGAGCATTAAAGCCGTTTAAGTTCATATAGTAGTGGCAATAAAAGTATTCGCTTAAGGCATGACAATATTTTATGACATACCCTGGACCTTTTTGCATAATGAATTGATTAGCCGTAGGCAAAGCTTCGTTTCTTTTTCATGCTCTGCCACAGAGGATTCTGCAATAATTCGGATGAAAAAATCATTGGGAAATGTTTTAATTTTCCTAATGGACTGTTTATACAGAAAAAATATATCTATTGTTATTACTGACTGAAACATTTCGTAAACATTATTTTGTAAAATAACATTTATGTCAACTCATGAAAGCATTTTTTGAAAGAACTTAATAAATTGTGTCACACTATTCGTGCACCAATTTTTTTTATTGAATTAAACTCAAAAAACAAGAAAAAACTATCTCATGGAACGAATGCAGCGTAACAAAGAGAACGTGCGAAGGGTTGTAATCGGTTGACCGTCAAAATCGTAGTACAATAAGATATCAAGTAATCCATCATTGAAAAGTCAGTGTAAGGGTTATATTAAGGGGGCACAGCTCCCGGTACAAAGACACAGAATCGATACAGCTGGCATGCTTCGTTTGTCTGCTGAAATCTTTGCGGACGGGCCAATTAAATTCGCAACAGAGGCCCGCGTTATTTTATTCCCGTACAGTTGGTTAGCTATAATTGAGCTTCAGTCCGGGTTGATCCGACATCCTGGCGCAATTTAAATGACACAACCGAAAGATTGATGATTCAGATCTGTTGCGATGATAGATACACCGAATGCTATTGAAGCAAATGGATCCAAGAAATATACTTTCCTAATGGAGTGATGAGTAACTCATCAGTTTACTTCCATCTTTTATTGATGGCATTTCCAAAACAGAGGTCCTGATATTATTGCAAGATAAAAATGGGTTGCAAAATAAAGTATATTATACTCTTAAAGATTAATCAGCTCTCCCACTCGGAATCAGAAGGTTAAAAGAACCAAATGCTACAGTCAATTGTTCAAATTGACATTAAGGTAAGCCCAGATCTATTTCATTTAAAAACTCGACTTCGAAGAATATTTTTACTGCAAATAGTATACTTTTTCTTCGATCTTTCATTATTTGAGTTGATGTCTTTAAAAATCTTGTTCATAAATTTGGCTTGAGACATTAACATAAAGCAGATACAAGAGGTAGACAAAAATGCCAAAAGTTATCTCCGAACATTCTTCAATGTCACATTAGAGCAAGAAAAGTTTGCTTTCTATCCTTTTACAAATTAGCGTGTACTATCTCTGCTAACTTCCGGCTTCGATTCCTCTCTCGCGAAAACTGTCGTAGACTGGCGCGGCTTTCCTTCCGAGATTTATTCGAACCGATTTGGTGACAGCCCCGTCTATCCCATTAATTACTCAAATCTTAAGATACCCGGAGTTTGGCATCCCTCTTTGCCTCAGCTCTTTGTCTCGCTCGTTACGACATTCTTATCCTTTAATATTTCGCCCTTATCCCAGTCGGCGAACCCTTAGCGCCAGACCTATATATTTCCCTTGATATATTTCAGTTTTAGTCCGACAGCGCCGCCGCGAGGGGTCCTTAATTTAACTAAAGGTAGCGAGTCAAAGTGGCTACATACCGCGCACGCGCAGGTAAAATAAAGCGTGAGAAAGCGTTATAGTTAGTTATAGCGGGCAAGCTTTCGCTGATATACGAGGGCTTATGAGCGCAGCGTTGGCGAGAAAAGCTTCTTTTACGTACGTAAATATAGACGTACGTGGGGGTACCTGCGTAGCGCGCCCGCGAATAGATATACATACGAACAGCCCGCCTGCATTTGCTTGTAAAATGTACATTCTCTTTTCACCTGACTTTGAAATTAGGTTAAACTAAAGTGATGTATCTTTATTGAGTGTCTTACAATTATTCAAGATTTGCATATATTTGTCTTTGAATCGATGTAAAATACATACTTGATGAGAATGTAATTTCGATTTTTACAGTTTAATCGAATATTTTTCTCTGAAATTAACTTTTTATTACTTAATTGTTACACACTTTTAACAAAGAGTACAAACAATTTGGATTAGATAAAAAATTCATTTTTTATTAATCAATACAGTAAATAACTTGGTCATTTGAATCTATTTTAATGTTGTAACATCATTTAAAATACAAATGGTTCAATACTAATGGCGGATAAGTCTGTCAAAATTAAAAGCGTAATTCAAGAGCTATGTGCAGTTTTGCAGTGCTCTGGCTTGTTTGACTCAGCATTTGGATAGCTTTCACTGCAATCATTTTGTTCACTTATATGGTCACACGTATACATATCCAAAGCAGTGACATTTTCCCCTTGTCATAGAAACGAAAACTCCACTAAGTGTAAATAATAAACGGCATCTGCACACGACAGACGGCTTGTCGTGACACAAGACACCCACGTAAAGTAAAGTTCACTTATACACGTACTTAACGCACAATATTTGCAAATAAGTGAAAATGTTTCAGCAGGTTGGATAAACACATTAAATCCGACAGCTATGAAATGGACGCTTCGCTGTAACATAAATCACTAACAAGTTGAAAAATCATAACTCGTCATTATACTCGCAAAATTTGTAATATTTTTTAAAATATAAAGTTGATTAATAGTTCTGGATGATAATTATTAACTTGAACATAAACTTCCTTAAACTAACCAGAATTGTAAAATGATTGGCAATTTGAGTTTACACAAGAGAATCATTTATAAGTTGTTTTGTTAAGTTTTGAAACAAAATTCCTTGTGGTATTATCAAATTTTTAAATCAAGTTATTTGCAGAAAATTATTATTAAATAAAATTAAATTAAGAAATAATTGGTAACTTTTAGTTTATATAACAACATTTTGATTTCGGTAATTAGTAATCAAAAGACAATTATTTATCGCTAATTTAGAGTTAATCATTAAATGGTTACATTCTGATTGTAAATTACGGTCACGTATTCACGTTCTCACGTTACTTCAGAGCCTTGGAGTATTAATTAATAAGCGCAATCATCTACGAGACTCCTCTGTGTACCGACCATAATCAATAGTGAGAATTAACTAGGTACAAGGCCCTATGCCTAATCCATTCATCCGTAAATTGCATGTGTCAATTAATATTCAGAAACACACTTTTTCTATTCAAATCTTGAAAATTACAGTTCGCATGTAAAATACATTAGGTTTATGCTGGAAATAAGTAAAATTAATTAACAAACATCGTTGTATCATGAATAATTAAATTTTGAAATTCGAGTTAATTTAAAGTTGTTTCGGTAGAATATTTGTTTATCAAAAAGTGAAAGCTAAACTTTTGAATTACACATGTCTAAAAAAAAGCATTTTTTTTAGATTCTAAAAAAATGATTATGTATTATACACAGTATTTTTTGGGATGAGCTTTTCATTCCAATATAAGATATAAGCAAAAATATAGTTCAACTTAGTAATGTTACTTCTATTATTTGTCTACAAAGGCACAACTGGTGTATCAATTCATATTAATCTGAACATGATTTCACGCTCAAATTTGAATATAGATAGCAACGAATGGTGTGCATCCCATTGGGAAAGAGTAATTTAATCTTTGCACCACGAAGCAGTTTCTTAGTTTTTAGCGGAAATTGACGTCTAAAGGGAGCGTAATTGAATATTTCCCCGGGGAAAAAGTGAGCATAATTCAGCAGAAGAGGATTGCCTTACACGTTACTTCCCTTTATTTCGGTAAAGCATTCCGTCGTTTAGAGGCTGAACGACGTATTTTGCCAAACCTTTCGAATTAATTTATCCGCGCCCAAGAATATACTTGGACAAGTTGGATCCGGAGCCGATTTCATCAATAGATTTTTACCTTCAATATGCAAAAGAATAATGTAAAAAATGTATCCGGTTGCTTGAAAAAAGAAACGTACAAAAAATATAAACTGGAGTTAAATCAAATTTGATTATTAATTTAAACTTTAATTAAGCTGATTATTTTGAAATGTTAAAATTAATACGTTAAATTCGATATGTTTAATTAAATATAAGTAAATAATAATTATTGAACATCAATTTCATGCGATATTTCAATTAAAATATTTCATTATGTTCTGTAATATAAATTCAAAAAAATTATATGAATGCAACTTTTCAAATAATTATTAAAATAACTCAACAGTGTTCCGTAAAATTTATTATTATTGAAAATATTGAAAAGTTGAACATGTTTAAGCCGTAACATATTCCGTTATCCTATCACAAATTCCGAACGCAAAATTCGCCACTCAATTTTCGTGAGCATCCGGTCCAGACGAGAGTCATTTTGCGAGACACCTCTTGTGTCATACGCAAGATACGAGGTTTTGGCAGTCGTCGATATATATAATCGAATTGGAAAATCGATTACCGAATGCAGTACATCTCAAAACAGCTTCCTTCGAGTATGCGCTCCCTCATAGTCATGCCCGGAAGGCTGAAGTTCGATAAACAATTTAATTTTCTTATTTCCACCGGAGAGTCTTTTATATCCTGCGCGTTGTACATCCAAAAGCGTACAACTTGTGATGAAAAAAAGTGGGGATATTCGTCGACTTCCAAGTGGTTGTAACCAATTTACAAGCCTTTTCCACTTCATTAAACGGACTGCAACGATTTTCTAATGACTTTTACACTTGAACTGTTTTTTACTTAAGATTTAAATAACTGTTCGATTGATAAAAAGTTTTGATAAGGATATGAAGAGAAACTTCATCCTATAATTCCGTATTTTTCACTTTAAAGTATAATACGATCCATTGAATTCATCTTATAATAACAAATTTATTATGGAACAATGATTTTCAAATTGTGAGAATGAAAATCATATTATTAAGTTTTAATTAATCCTAAATAATAAAATTGATTGAATAAAATATAATTTGATAAAAAAAAAAGTATTACTCCATTAGCGGCAAGCCATTATTCCGAAGCTGTCATTAAATATCACGGTAATTCAATTTTGGCAAAGCATCGCAGCATAAAATTAACACGAGAACACTGCTGCTATCATGATCTTATTCCAATGTCCCTGGTAAACTTCTTAGCCTGAGTGCTACGATCACTTATTGTTAGTTGAGACTGATGGAGCAATCAGTAAGAAATAGCGAGTCGAATAAATTATTCATGGCTTTCAAATGAGATACACTCTCGGGAATCAGAGATCGTTTCCAACGAAATTGAGTCGTTCTACATAGTCGTGCTGTTCTTGTCTCGCTGAAAATCGGCTAGTTTAGTTAGGCCAGGTGCACGTAAAACACGCGACAACATCGCGTTGTCATTTTGTCTAAATCCAAGTAGGGTTTGCCGTTAAAATTGTTATTTACTTTGTTCTAGACGAAATTCACGTTACCCTCATTGCTCTGCTATCGAATTACAAATTTAACTCGCGTATTTGCTCAACGAGTCAATAACTGAAAATTGCGATCAATTCACACGATCAATCGATTTTGCCTTCAATCTGTTTATTTACTACAACCAAATTTGATTACACGTATCAGTTGTTCTGTTGTGAAAATTAGTTTCGAAACACTGCTCTCCAGACTTTAGATAAAAAATGTTCAATAAAATTAATACATAGTTACTTAGATATAGTTGCTATTTTCAGTTAATTTTGTTCGAAAAACTCTCGTAAAAATGCAACATGTATGACCACATATGTATTTCTTTACAAAAATGTATACATGTTTTTCAAATACCAAAAATCGTATAACATATGTTTCATTTTCAGCATTGGGTTGGACAAAATAACTTCCCAATATTGTCAAGTTTTGATGCAAAATATTGTTAAGTCTTGATCCGTGTACTTATTATAGATTCGTGATGTGTTAATTGCATCGATGAAGCTGCATCAGGAAGCAAGAGTGAGCGTGTTGGAGGCGTTAAATGAGCTTCCGCCAGTTCGGGACGAGTCACGAAATACGTAATCGTATTTCTATCGCTCTCGCGACCTCGACTTTCGCAAGATTCTCATTTTCGCCAAAGTTTCGGCAATAAGACTGAGACAAGTAGTGAAACTTGTGCTTGTCGAGTAGCTGAACACAGGCTTCTAGAATCTAATTAATTATCTTTGAATTAATTCAGTATGCGCCGGTGCGTGATACACTGTAGCGTACTGCGTCATCACAAAGAGCCGCAAAAAGAATTCCAAAAAGAAATGCCAGGGCGCCATTGAAATAAACAACCAAACTATTATGTATATTACGATAACGCTAAAAGAGCACCACGCTTTCAGCGAATACTTAACTTTTGTATGAATAAATATCACTTATTGTAGAAAATTATTCTATTTGCGTGGAATAACACAATTTTCTCGAGAGCATTGTTCAACTTGAACTTTGATTTTAATTGAATTAACTTCAACAATTTCGCTGCGATGCTTTTAAAAAGAGCTTAAGATCAAAGTGATGCGGTGTTTTTAACTGTAAAACTTTCCAGCAGAAGAACATTGTTATAAATAATTTTTTGTTCATCCCAAACTGAAGATGATAGTTTAGCGAAGTAGATGCACATAAGTATAATGATAAGTTACAAATTGTAACATCAATTTTCTTTGCAAATACAAATAAGATAATATTATAGATTGAGAAAAGAAAAAAGATTAGTAACCTTTGACCTCTCGTCGCCGGATTTAATATGTAAAAATGGGCTTCTAAACTTTGGCATCTATTTTGCGACAATTTGCCATAATACACTGCATAACATGGTCAAAGTTACACTTAACTTAAGTGCATAACGGTATGCTCGCGCTATACGTAAATGTACGACAAGGGATTGAATTAGGGCAGTATTGTTGTTTTGTGTGATCCTTGACATAGGGTTCAGACGACGGCTATTGTCGAGCAACATCTCTGGTAATGGATATCGGATGTTAGCTATAGACTTCATGACTGAGAAACGGTCATCTTAAATTCACTGACAGTATAATGGGAGTATCGCTTGGCAAAATCTGGCTGGTGACGGCAGCCTCATCGCTAAGAAAAATGTTTCAATTTTTCCATTCTTTTTTTTTCTTTCTTTCTTTCGGCCGCCCCGTCTCACTGACTTGTTACTTTTGTGCATTTTAATTTGCTGAGCTTGTACTTTTACAAAGCTGTAATTTGTGCATCAAAAGAAGTCTCCGATTTTGACGGCCCACGTCCACTAAATGAAACAGGTTGTATTTCATGTAAGACAATGTAATTTGAAGAACAATTTCGCAGCCACAAATGCACAGCAGAAGAAATGCACAATCTTTTCATGATTTATTAAAAAGGATTTCTCTCTGTTCTGAGTTAAAACTTAATTTGAATTAAACATGAGAGATTTTAAGACAAAAAAGTACACTTTTGAATACACATTAAGTTTTCACTTAAACTTAATTGACTTGATAAAAGAAGTACTTTCTTCGTAATTTCATTACATTTGAAAATAATAATATATACAGTGGAAACCTCTTATAACGAGATCGGTTATAATGAGAGATCGGCTTTAACGAGCAAATTTCGAGCGTTTGGTTTGTTCCAATGTTAAATTAAATGGAAAGGTAATCGGTTTAACGAGTCGGCTATAACGAACAGATCGGATTTAACGAGTAAAAAATACAGCAAAAATTGAGTTTTTTAAATATTTATAACGAGCAAATTTATAATAAAATTATAAAAGTGATTTAAATTTAATGTAGATTTTTAACAACAGATGTCATGTAGACTAAGTTTAAACATCAGTAGACTAACTT
>JABFPM010001120.1:0-22421 GCA_022817325.1 Idris sp. 1 HC-2018 | reverse complement strand
AAATTAAAAAAAAAAAAAAAAAAAAAAAAAGAAAAGAGATGCTCATTTTAATTTGGAACAAAACTGATAATGATTATTTGCTCAGCAAAAAGAGTAATGGTGTTTGGTTCAATACAAATTAAGTAAATGTTGCTTTAACACTCTGTTTCCTGGGAAATTGATCGGGGATTGCGATAAAGATCTTCAAAAGAGCGCGTTTGATGGAAAAGAAAGCGTTTTCGTGCGTTAACATTCAAATAGAACGCTTCCTTGCTCTGAATATCTTAATTTAATATGGAATAATCATCAACTTTTAGTTTAATTATCGAATCAACGAAAAAGCATGGAAATCTTCCTGTTTTGTGAATAACTTTTCAGTATATATTGTTTTCACTTTTAATCGGTCGACTAAAAAACCGAGCAACTGAAAAAAAAGTTGGAAGAATTTTCTTGAAGAAAATTAATTATTGATTTAATTATACTTTATACAAAAAAACTTGATAAATGCATTTCTCAGTAAATATTATTATTTTTATTAAACTTTTTTTTTTCTTAGAAATTCTAAGATATTTTCTCGTGCACTTAATTCTTTTGAAATGTTGTATTTCACTTTTGAGACTGTTATTTTTCCAAACAGTTGTTTCCTTGTCCATCAAATTCATCATTTCTTCGTGACTAAAAAAAGTTGCCCACCCCAGAAGTTCAGTCACTCTAAAAATCGGAACTTCCGGTCTCTATTTTTGCCAGTCTCTAAATAAACATCCGTTTTAATACATTTGTGAATTTAACCCTTCAAGCTCTTGTTTTTGAATTAGATTTTAATTTATGAAAAACATTCGCTTAAAATTCTCTTTTAAATCTAAAATTCTCCATTTTTCTTTAAAAATAAATTAATTCTTCTGATCTCTCTAATTTACGCCTTTACTTTTCCTCTTTAATGTAATCACGGACCGCTTTTTATCGCCAAATTTTGCAATCTTGTTGCAAAACATTATTCCACTATCAAAAATGGAGCAAACGCCTTGCTTTATACCCATCTCACTTTTCTCAAACTTTCTCCTAACTTTATGTATATTTCATAATAAAAATAAAATATAATTTTACAATCACAAACTTAATCAGCTTTCTAACTAATGGATTTACAAATAAAAGAAGCACACTCAAAGTTAATACTATGAATCGCGCAACAGCAAAACGGTTTAGTCATTTTTGTTGGCCTAATTTTTACAAATTAAATTGGATAGCCTAGTGCAGATGATGCGGAGATTTTTTGTTAAAAAATATATATTAGCAGCCTGCCCAGCCCTCTATGATATTTTCTATCCTATAAATTATGTCGGAAAAGCTCATCACGCGAAGAATTAACATATATCAGATAGCGTATTGCTGATAAAAGTGTCTGGGTGCAGTCACGCAAGTTGCTGGCAGCGAAGCAGAAAGCGTAAATAAAAGACACTTGAAAATTTGCTGAAATAGTTACTGGTGACCAATGATAGCAGTATGATTGGTCCAAAATCACAGACTTTCTCGATTACAAATTACGTCAAAGAGGAATTATATTGAAATTATTAACAGTAAACTGTCATTTCACATTTCAAAATTCTCTTTTTAAATCCAAACCGTCAATTTTGGATTTAGAATACAGATTAAAAGTTTCATTTTTTTTACTTTAAGTGGGTACACTTGTACTCTGTGAATTTCTTTTTGAAAGTTGCAGAACTGTTATATAAATTTTTTTGACTTATCAAAATTAAGACGTTTGTTGTATTATTTAACTTTATAAAAGCCGTCCGAATAAATGAATAAATTAAAATCAAAGCCAAAATCACTGCGGCTTGTCTGCGCCACTAATTGCAACAACTTGGTAACGTTTATGACAGGCTTACAATGGTATATTTGTAATAAACCTTCGCCAGGTGGGCAGACCGTAACTCAGTATGGACTGTCTGTCTGTCTGAAGCACAACAGTAGGCAGTCAAAATGTTCTCGCAAGGCGTTCATACATATATTTCTGCTGAAATAAAAGAAAAAGAAGAAGAAGAAGCATTCCCCCGAGAAGTGAACTAGATTTCCTAACTCCATTGACCAGTTATATAAATAAATTTCAATTAGGCTAATTAAATGCGACAAGTTCTTTGTGATGCAATTTTCAAGTTTCCAACCTGCTTTACGTGGTAACTGAACTTTTTTGCATTTCTCTTTTTTGCATTGTCGGGTTAGAGGTCAGCCCGAAGAAGATGTGAAATTTGTGAAAAATTGATGGGATCGGCGCAGAAAACGATTCTGCGAATATATGATCGTTGGAATCCTGAAATCGACTCGATAAGCGAGAATCTCTCGATGAAGGAGGTCGAGCGTGTCGACGAGCGAAGGCCGACTCGTTCTCTCCTGCTGCAGCATCCTGCGAGAGACAATGACGTCACGAGTTAGATGCGAACTTCAACTGGGCAGAGTTTCCTGACATTTTAAGAGTTTGCTATTGGAATGTCAATTTTTTGTGCAGTACGCATTTACGATGGTTGAACTTTTTCTGAAGAACGTTTTTTGTTTTAGCTCAGTTTCTTTTTTCAAATGAAATTCGTTCCTTGTTTTTCCATTAATAATAAATCCAAATCCATTGAATAGATAGTCAATTTACATTTCATCAGTTTATGCATATTTATGTTCATCTTTTAGACGAGGCATAAAAAAGCAACAAAAAGTAAATCTGTAAAAAGTGATAGTTTGTTTTTGAAATGGCTAATGAAAAATAATAATGCAGTAATGATAGTAATCTGCAAATAGGTACTCGACATACAAGTGATGAGCGTGAAAAGAGGTAATGAGCTGTAGGAATAAAATTGCTGAAGAACAAGTGTAATCTGTAAAGAGACAAAAAATTGTCCGAGCTTGGATGCTGATCATTGAGTTATTATTTATGTATGATGACTTTCTGTTCAATTTATACACTGATATGAATAGCTTGTTTAAAGACAACAAAAAACAATTTTAATGAAACTGTACATTTTTGTATTTCACAATAAATTATACATTATACATGATAATTGCCCCGTTTGTGAAATGAGCCAATTCGTGAAAAGGTCAACTTTTTCAATGACATTTGTATGATTTGTATAATTTAAATAATAAGGAACAGAGCCACTGTCTACTTATTATTAAGAAATTATTTGGTATTATATTACAATGTGAAGAAGATAATTTTATTAAATTACTTTTCAGTAAAAGATAGTCAGGATAAAATAATTAATTGTCTTTTTGAATTTTTCAGATAACGAAGATGTGGCCTTTCAAAAGACGTCTTTCTATGTCTAGTCCAGAGCTCGTGTCTGCAGTGGCGATTCCTCTAGACGAAGTCTTGGCAGTCAACACCATCGAACACTGTTCAAAGGAAAATAGTCGTGCAGAAAAAGTTGTCGGTTGGACTGAAACAAATCATGCAGCGTCCTCCGCTCGGAAGAGTATTTCAACCTGGGGACGCAAAGTGAGCAAAAGGTTGGACGACAGAAGCGAAATACTCTCCAGCAAGAGACGCCACTACAGTCCCAACAGAGTTTGCTCTAATCACGATTCATTTCAGGTGATAAGAATATTATATTAAATCATCTTCATCTGCTCTAATGCGCCTTCTTTTCTTAAAGGAAAATTTATTTTAGTTTTGCAGTTGGCTTGTCCATTTTTAAGTTGTTAGAATTTTCGTTGGACCACATGTTATCTTTCTTTTTCAATTTTTCCTTTTTTAGTCTTTTCTTGTCTTTTTCCCGATTTACTTTTCCGATCAGCTTCGTTAGTTCTTCAGTCTCTCAAGAGTCGTTCACTTTTGTTTCACATTTCCCGGGACCTTTTATATTCTTTGCTTTCCTTCTCATCTCATGTTTGTATTTATTCGATGAACTCTGTGTATATTCATCAATGAATTTTCTCAGATTTATTCTCTGACAGTTCCTCGATTCAGTCAAATGCATTTATTAAATCGTTATTTTGGCTGGGTCCTAATAATGGAAGCATAAAAATGGTTTGTCCTTGATCTCATGTTGTACTTTTGGATAGTGCTCTTGTAAGTTATACTCTTGCAGATGGTGTACTTTTTTAATTTTGTTCAATCATAAACAATTTTCATCAAAACTGTATAAATGGTAAACAAATTATTGTTCAGATGTTCACCTGGTCTTGCAAAATCTGTACAAAATCTTAACTATTTTTTACATTAAATAGTAGATATTTATTCAACTGCTTTTTTTTATATAATAATGTTCTCAAGGCTTTGTATCTTTTTTCTCAAAGCATGGTAATTCTGGTGTTTGGCATACATATAAATCTATAATTGCTTTCACTCTAATTTATATATGTCTTTATTTTTTCTGTAGTTATTTTTCTATTAAAATATATATTGCTTTTAATTAACCCTTCGAGGATTGATGTTGAAATTCAGTCATATTTATTCATACTCAATCTTTTTCAATCCTTGCATATTTAAATGAATAGTTGTTAAGTAAATAAGATATTTAATAACAAGTAGATTTATAATTTGTATTATTATACATTTTTTAAATCAATAATAAAAGAAAAAAATTCAAATTTAATTTTAAAAGTTTTTTCGTTAATACTTTTTTCGTTATAACTAATAAAAATTTAAAGTAGAACCTAACTCAGCTTCAAAATATAAAGAATTTATTACAATTTAACAGAATCGTTACAAAATTATTTAGAATAGACGAAGACCGTTAAAGGTCCTTTGGAACCATTTTTGGCTATTAGAAGACAGTCCAAATTTGTCCAATTTTGTTTTCCTCAAGTATATTTTTAACTTCAATTATTGTCAGTGAAATTTGCAATCAAAATTATGTTTTTAGAATTCAACTTTCCAAAGACCAAAGGGAATAACAAGAGTGAAATCACTGAGAAACTTTTTTCGTGGCGACAAAAATTGCGATAGTAATTTCGAGGATTCCAAAAATACGACCATCAAAGAGGAGAGCTATGTAGATTTTAAAAGCGACTTGTCTTATGCCGAAGAAACGTGGATAGTAAAATCAAAGTCATTTGAATGTGAGACTCCAAACTGTAGTTATGCAGACTTCGCAATAGATAAGTCTCTGAGCGCAGGACTGATAGCAGCTTCATCTTCGTTTAGGAATGAAACACTCAACAATAGTAAACTAATATGTAGTCAAAGTACTCTCGATATCAAAAGACAGACTGAACAAGACTACTTCCTCAGCAACACTGTCACTGAAAATCACCTCGACTCCTCCAAATCATCGACTATCAAAAAGCGAAACAAGTTAGAAAGTGTATCAGATTTGTCGATGAGTTCGTCACAAGTTCCTAAGAGTAGCAAAGAAAAGTAAGTAAAACAACAGAAACAAGTTTTTTTATTAACAGAAATTGTCTTTAAATTTTGATTTAAAATTTGATTCTAACAATTCTAATACTTTTTCAGATACGAAAAACGAATCTCAAGTATCTCGAATGGTTTGGAGGAGCTTATACTAAAACTTGGCTGTGACGAGAGTGGTTATGATTCCGACAGCACGCGGACTGGAGCAGACTCGCCGGACTGTGAGAAGCTTAAAAGGTGGCGGAGTTCAGTCATCTCGTCGGACTCGAGGATTTCCGACTTACTCCCTGCCAAGCAGACTCTAACCAGAACCAAGTCTGACTCCAGTTCTGACAAATTTCGGGACGAGAGTGTGTCCCTGCCAGAGACCATTAAGATCGAGTCAGATGAGGACCTGGATGTCACGATAAAGGCAGAAGACAACGAGTCTTTAGAGAAAACGCTGGAAAACAGCCCAAGTACTCTAGAAAACTGTAATACATCTTTTCTGGAAAACAGCACCAGCTCCACTGTCACTTTTGACCTGCAAGAGGCGATCGAAAGAACCCCCAAAAAGAAGTCCAGCTTTTGTCTTGGCGACGGCAAAGACAAGCGCAAGAAGTTAAAAAAAAAAGATGACCTGCAGCTGAGTCTATTAGACGATACCGCGTCGCCTTGTAAGGACACTCCGCCCCAACAGAAGATGCTTAAACCAGACTTCTCGAGGCTCATACCTTTCACATCCAAAAGGCCGCGAAAAAATCTGGAACCCACGTTCGACGACCCCGAATATAAACGGATCCTGAAGAGACCTGCTGTGGAGCCGCGAGTTTACTCGACAGAACCGTTTTTTAAAATTGAGTACAAAGCGATCGAACTGAAAGTAGGACCAGATGGTCTGGGGATTTCAATTGCAGAGAAGACGAGCGCGAGTTCGAAGTTTCGTTACGTGATATCGAAAATCGAGGTGGACAAGGATGCCGATAGGTCAGGTCTGTTTCGACTTGAGGATGAGGTAGTGAAGGTCAATGGGACATGCATTCGGGGCCTTACGCTGGCTGAGGCCCAAAAGGAGCTGCAAAACTGTTCTGAGCAGACAAAAATTTTTGTTGGTAGGCTGAAATTTCTATCCAGTTATTTATTGTTATTTTTATTTAGTGAATTTCCTAAATTAAGTTTTTCAATACTTTTTGTTTTTACAGTTAGGCAGCCGTTCGAATGGCCAAAACAAATTAAAGGTGCTCCAAAAATAACAAACGAAGAAGACGTCTGGAAGCCACTAGACAGAAGTCTCAATCTTTCCTGCGAGGTGATTGGTTTCCATCGTAAGGATGGCACGGTTCGACCAGTTGACCAGTTTGGCGAAGAGCAGGAGGTCATGGGGATGAAAAAGTTTTACCAAAAACGAGCGAGTACACAGCAAACGCGACATAGCATGTTTTTGGATACGATCACGGTGACCTTGCAGAAGGGCTCGGGACGGAAACTGGGATTCACCATTGTTGGCGGTTCCGACAGCGATAAGGGAAACTACGGAATCTACGTTAAAAATGTCTCTCCCAATGGTCAGGCGGCTGACTATTTGCAGACGGAGGACGAAATTTTGGCGGTCAACGGAGTGCCGATGCAAGGACTCACACACCATCAAGCACTAAACAGTATCAGGACTGTTAAGTCTGGGAACATTGTCTTCCTTGTGCGACGCAAGAACTCTACACGAATGAAACGGTTGCGTAACTTGAAATTTGTTAAAGTTTGACATTTATTTGAAGAGAGTAGTATCAAAAATGGGGAAAAGGGAAAATAAGTTTGACCACGAAAAAAAAAACTGATTTTGAAAAAAAGAAAAGTACCTGATAGTAAAAAGTAGTTTCTAAATTTTAAAGAACTTTAGAAAAAATATTGAAATTAAAATTAAAAAAGCCAGTTTTGATATTACACGTCTCAATTAATTGATTGCAAAACAAGATTATCCTGAATAATACACGCTTTTGACTGTGCAGTAGTTTATAATTATTTTCAATTTTTTTATTCTGATGCTGGATTTTAATTTTTTTATTTTATTATTTATTTATTGTTTTATTTTATATTTATTTTATTTATTTATTGTTTAAAAAAGATTATATATGTAAACTTAAAAACAATTAATTTAATAATGAATGTCTGTGTATGCAAGTTGTAAATTTATTTGAAAATGCAGCATCAAATCTAGATTATTTATTTTATTTACTTACTAATGCTGTTTTACTATACTAATTTACTTATCAAGTTTAAGTTCTTTAAATTTCAATTGGTGTAGAATTAATTATTATTTTAATAGACTTTTTCAACTAATTAATAATTCCGAATAAGATTTTACTTCCGAAATACAATCTTAATTTTGATGAAAAATAACTATTTGAATAATTATAAATAAAAATTAATAAATGATTACTTTTTTTCTTAAATTAATATCTTAAGTCAACTTCTGCATGTGTCATGCAAAATTAATGTTACATTTTTTGTATCATGTCTTAGAAGTCGACAGTACTTCTGTTTTTAACAAACACACATTTTTTTTAAACTTGACACATCTTTTCGATTTTTAATAATTTTTTGCAGCAGTTGACTTATAAGTAAATTTTTTAATTGTATAATAATGTATAAGTTACTTTTTAAATATTTTTGTATAAGAATTGAAATGCAGTATTTTTATAACTAATTAAGATCTTAAGAAATTTATATGTTATCTGTTAATGTATAAATGCATGATTTTTTTTAAACAAAATGAACAAACTAACTTTATGTAGTTATTTAATATTTTAATAATATGTGATGTATATGTTATGCCTCGATCGTGAAATTGGCCATTTCATGAACTGGGCAGAATTTTTTTTTGATATTTATTTTGAAAGCTGCCCAGTTCATGAATTGAATTTAAAAAAGATAAATAAATAATTACATTTTACACACTAATATTGTAAATGACTAACATTATCATTAAATTGAGGCATTTTTTATAATTTAAGCTAAAGTAAATAAACAAATTAAGTTACTAATACACTTACTTACTAATCAGAAATAACATTAGTTAAGATTGATTGTCACTAAAATTGTAATTAGTCTTTATATCAATTATGTTGTGTTAGCTTTTATTGTTTAATAATTTAGTTGTAATTAACTTTTTATGTTGGAATAACCCAATTTTTAATGTTAATAAAATAATTGTTAAAATAATTTGCAATAAGTGTTCGTTGTTGTAATAAATGTCTAACATATTTTTAATCAACTGAGGGTTATTTCGATTACGAAGTAAAAAAGTAAATATGTTCACCACTTAGATACACTCTAAGCTACATACCAGGATAATACAATTATTTTTCAGCTTTAAATTTATAATATAAATGTTCTGTATTGCTTTATTAAATTGAAATTCATAACATATTTTAAATTTGTCTGATATGATAACTAATTGATGACTTAAATTTACAGGTATGTCTCACAATCAAAGTCATGTAACAACCTTGACCAATTTTCGGAGAACATGGAGTCTTGATGCAAAATCTTGATCGACTATAAATTCGATGCTCTTTAGAGTATTATACTTACTATTATAAGTATTTAAAATAAAATAAGATTTTTTTGTATTACAAGTTGCAATTTTATCTTAAACGACAAACATGTATAATGTCAATGTTAATATTTTTGACATATTTGTAAGTTAAACGATGAAGCTTTAATTTTGTAATATTTATAAGAACTGCCAAATGAAAATTCATCATTTATAAAAATAATTTTCAATATTATTTGAAAATTTAGTCTTCCGGCGCATAAGGTTAATAATATGTGAAAGCAAATGTGTAAAAACTTAATTATAAAATTCTTGTAAAGATTAGTATAATCAATTTGTGTTAGATATAATTAGTGAAACATATATGAAAGCCATTTTTTACACAAAAATTACAAAGAAAATAATTTTAATTAATTAACTTCATTTATTTTGAATTTTGAAAAGAATTTGGATTATATGAACAGAAAAATGTTGGTATTTAAAGTTAAAATACTGAAATCATTAATTATTACCAATCAAATTTAGATTTTTTATATATTAAAAATTCAAATATAATTTCAAATTTGAAAGTATTTTGATTTATAATTTTATTAAAAGGTAACTAAAAATGTTGTTTAATTTTGATCGAAATTAATTATGGTCCAAAATACTTTGTAATTCAAAACTTTAAATTAAAATATGATATATTTTATTTTTATCATATGAACTTGAACTTACATGTAAAAAAATAGTATTACACGTTTGCTATAAAAACATTAACTTTCTGAAAATATTATATCTGCCAATGTACGTCGGTTAATTTTGTGCTACATTATATATAATGCGCACAAATTCAAATAATTGAATATTGAATTTAGTATCATTATTTCTAAAACAAAATTTTGAATTAGTGCAAATTACAATAGGCATTTAATGAATTGTGTGAGTGAAAAAATATTTTCAATTTTTGTTTCAAGCAATTATAAATTAAAAGCAATTATGACTAGAGTGCCAAACTTACACTAAAATCTTGCCAAATTGATTTCTAACAAAAAGTAATTTTTATATTACATTTATTTTTTTTAAATATACTTAATTTTTTTTTTTTATTTTAATAATTAATTTATTTTATTATTATTCAAATAAGTATTTGTAAGAAGCATTTAATTTAATTTATTCAGTTTATAAAATATGAGACACTTGAATAATAATAATTTTTTTTTTTCATTTCAAAACATCATTTGAAATTTGAAGTTAATTTGGGAAACATTTACACTCATTTTCTTAAAATTAAAATATTTTTTCATGCAATTACTCAAAACTATTGTTTTACCTGATAAAACGCTGTGATATTAATTATAGTCAAATAGTAAATTATATTTAATAAACTGGAAAATGTCAATGAAAAATAAATACGTAAATTGTAGTATTTTTTACTTTTTCTAATTAATATCTCCACACCTAAATACTTATTTTTAATATATTAAAAATAAAAAATGGAAATATGAATAAAATCAAAAGAAAATGTACATTTACAATATTTATGTTATTTTTTTAATTAATGGTGTTTTTGAAACTACTAAATTTTATTTATTTCGAAATAGTGAAGGTGATACTTTTTCCAACAGGTGGCTAGTAGGAAAAGTAGGAATTCGTATCACGAGTGACATAGCCAGTAGTAAAAAAATTCCTACTTTTCCCACTGTTGTTTAAAACCTGTTGAGAATAAACTTTTGTTTATTTATAATTTATGCAAAAAATGTGCTCAGAGAATTTTGAAAAAAAAAAACAATAAAATAAAATAGAATATTTACTAAATAAATTTACTTATTTTTCAAAATTTATCGCAATACAAAAGTAAATGACAGTAATTTAAACTGCAGTTTTTTATTGTATTTTTTTTTTCTTTAATAAAATTTAATGAAAAAATCTGGAATGACATCCTGTAAAATTCTATTTCAAGATACTTATCTTTACTTATTTACATTAACATTAAAGTTATATCTACATTCAGAATTTTTATTTATATATATACATTTATCGAGAATCATAGAATATATAAAATATTTTATACATAAAATTAAAATAAAAATTAACTTTTTTTTATATTTTCTAGAAGTTCAGCTTAATCAACATTTTGCTTAGCAATTAATTTCTTTACTGAAGAGGTTTTTGAGATAAAATTGTTATGTGTATGTACATGAAAATTGAAGTTGCTTTACACCTGGTGCAACAGAAAGTGATGATCTTGCTTGCGGTCAGTAGCCTAACACAGTTGTCAAGAAAATTTCTACGTACATAAATCTTGAAATAAAGGCAGAAGGTGAGGAAAGAGAGAGGCTTTACAATAATTATTATAGATTCAAGTTGACTAGCCCGATGATTAAGTATTATATGTTGCTTGACTTGATTCTCCGTAGTTGTCTCGAAAAAAACGCAGAGGACTCTATAAAAACTGGATGTTCTACTATTTTACTTGGACTCTCTTCGTTCTCTATTAGATGCCTTGCTGGAAAATAGCGAAATATTTACTAAACCTGTAGGTAAACTTACATATATATATATATATATATATATATATGTATATATATGAAATATATTATTTAACAAATTTGTTAACAAAATTGTATGGATTAAAATTAATGTTTTCAGCTCGATTTTTTTGAACTAGACCAACTTTTATGAAAATTATAATGAAAGCTACAACTTGAAGATTAATATTATTTACTAAAAAATTTTCCTAAACTTGTAGGTACACTTATTTATAAATATAAAATATATTTTTTAACAAAATTTACAACAGAACTTTATGAATTACAATTAATTTGTTTGTTTTTTAAGCTAGACTTTGGACCAAATTTTATGGCAATTAAAATAAAAGTCACATCATGAAGATCAATTTTATATGATATTATATACACGTTGTGCCATATGGTAAGCAAGTATAATTTCCTCGCGATTAGAAGAAATGAGCCTGTTGTTATGCTCATGTCCATCCTCTAAGGAGCAAGGTGGTAAAAAGTGACTGTCAGCAAATTTATAACGCTTTTCCTCTCGGAGCTGTTCATATCTTGGCTGCACCATCTGCGCGACCAGATTTATTCGAATATATTCTACTTCTTAAGCTTTGTTAAAACTCATTATTAAATTTTATATACAAGTGCAATAGTTGAAAATTATCTTCTTCCGGCAGGATCCATTACAGTTTACGTTATACCGTACCCACAGTGGCTTCTATTTTCTTACAATTTTAATTAACTTAAGCTTCACATTCTTTACTAGTCATAAATAATTTTCGCAACTACAATTCATCATCAAAAGCTCTCAATTCTTAAGAAATTAATCAATTTCTATTCTTTAAAGGGGGGACAGAAAATAAATCTTTTCCAGCAGATAAATCTCTTTCTGCGGAAACTCCTCGCGCATTACGCATAATTGGGCAAAATAAAAATAGCTTCTTTCAGGACAAAAATCGGGGAGACGATTCTGCAGGATACGCGCGCGCACTCTCACACGTGCGAGAGGGACAAAGGTAGCCTCGCACCTAGGCCGACAGACCGAGAGGCAAACTGCAGAGCAGGCCAGAGAGAGGGCTTTAAGACAACGAATCCGAGGCAAAGCGAGTAGTCTGCGCACAGACATTGATCGTGAATAACCTTGCGGTATGCGCCGTCCGCGACACACCGGCAAGCCAAACCGCGGCAAATTTTTATGAATGACAGCAGCGAGTTTTGACGTCCGGTCTGCTGTCAAGTTTCGTTTTTTTTCTCTCTCCCTTAGAGGATAGTGACCGCTCTTTTTGTGACACTTGTGTGCTATTGAAAAAAATTGTAAAAGGGGTTTTTGTTAAAAAAAAAAAGGAGAAAGTGAGTTTGATCTGCTGTGAGGAGCATGCCACGCTAATTTAGCACTCGTGACTGGTAAGTGCCAGTCAAGTTCCCGAGAAAATCATTCCGGTTGTTTGTTTCGTGTGACACTACAAGTCCACTTCCGCGTTTACTGTTATTTTTGTGATTAAACATTTTATAATCTGATAAATTAAATTTAATTTGCAGGAAAAATTATGTTTGGTTTGTAGGAACAATTGAATTCATTTATCAAGAAAAATTAAATTTAGTTTGCAGATAAAATTAAAAAGATCTTGAAGATAAAATGGTTTGCGCAAATAAACGCAAAATTTGTTAGTGAATCATTTATACGAAATATTGATCAGCGTTAAAGTGTTGAAGGATAGTTTCGTTATCTTGAATCATACCCTTAATAAATCAATTTTGCGCGTTTTTTTTTATTTTTAAAACAAATTAGTAGAAATCAATTGATGGAAACAAAAAAAAGTTAGTGCAAAGATTTGTTCATTTGAAAATCTTTCTGCTGTTAATGCGGTACAAATGTAGGACAAAAAGCTCAAAGCGAATTTTAAAAACTGGCACAGTTTAAGGGATCCTTTTAACATGAAAGAGGAACAATTTATATTCTCTCTGTAATTTTTAGCATACGAGAAATGTATTGAGTCTTCGCGAATTTACCTACTTTTTGTACAATTTTTGTTGTTAAATATTCCAATACAAAGTTTTAATTAAATCGCGTGTAAATTTTGTAAGACTCGACAAAGTAATTTAGATTTTTATTTAAATTACTTTTTACCGTGGATGATGGAATTTAATTAGAAAATTATTATTATTTTATTTATTTTATATATATATTTTTTTAATAAATATGTAATTTCAACTTAGGAAAAAAAAGAAGCGTGATTTTCAATTTTTCACTGTAAACACAAATGCAAAATAATGGAGTGTTGCCGCATGAACCAAATATCAAATAATTATAGCCACGCTGATGTTATGCTATATCGATTTGGCATGTTTCTAAATATAATTCAGACTTGTAATGGTAGGAAAATAGCGTTATGTATTGTTTTCTATTCTTACGATAAATTCACTGTAATTAAATCGGCAAAATTGTTAAAATCTCTATTTCAATGACGGCACTTTTTGTTTCATTGCGTGTTTAGATTCTATATATACATATACTTATCTCAAGTTTTTCATGTTTACCTATTTATTTTAATTAGCCTATATGAAAAGTAAAATCCATCTTAGAAAAATACTATACCCTGAAATAATAAAGTAGTTTTAAAAAGAAATTGACCTTTTTTTTTAATTTAAAAAGTGACACAATCCAAGAATAGTGTTGACAAATTATTTAATGATTAAAAAAAGAAAAATTAGAGACTAATGTCTGTGGGAAAGTATTACTCATTCAAATTCATAATCGTGTCACATTTTTTTCTCATTTATTCTTCTCAGATGCATATTCAAAACGCATAATTAACTCGTTTTGATTATGGTATTTTTCGTAAATACGACAACTTTCAAATATACTCATTCCTAATGACTTACAAGTTGTTTGAATAAGTGGAAACACTCGTTTAAACGTTAATTTTGTAAAAAAAAAAATTTTTTTTTCTACATCATCTTTTTCGCTAAACTCGAAAGTTATCCATTTAACAGTATTGTCCAGAGCTAGTGACCAGACAGTATGATTGTAAACTTTCGTATTTGCATTGCTCTAATGTGAAATTGCTTTAATGGATACTCAAAATTATTACACGGCCTACATAAAAGCACATACACGTACTATTAAATACTATACCTACCAATTTCTATAAGAAAAAAGAAAAAACAGTTTATTCAATGAATTTTGATAATTAAATTACCTTTGGCACGTTGTTTATTTTTTCGTAAAAAGAAATCATATATATTATTTCGTGTCGATAATTAATTTGTTTTTACAGTTACTTTTATTTAAATGTATTTCATTAAAACGGCATATAAATTTGATAAAGCACTCAAACAAGGTGTTAATAATTCAATTACTCCGGGAGAAACTTTTTTTAAATTTTTGTTTCAAGTCTTTCTCACTTTTCAATTGGAAATAAAGTTTTGTCATAATTTCAATTGCTTAAGATAAATGTTAAGATTGGAAAATGGGTGGGGTTCTAAATGTGTCACTTTTTGTATGTAAACCGTTGACAGACATTGTCAAGGTATTCATTTTTATTTAGTCTAAACAAGGCCAAGTATTTTAATCCTACAAACCTACTCAGAAATAAACCTACACAAATTGTGCATTTGAACTAATATAATATATAATTTAAAGTAAAAATATCTTTTCATTTTTTTAAATTAAAATGAAATTTAATTTTCTTGCTGAAAATTATTGTTATATGCACTTACAAATATTTTCTATAGTTAAAAATATTGTTATACATGACAATTGTTACAATTTTGTGTATATCAAAAATATTTTATAAAACGTGCAATTTACTTTGCTCAATTATGAAAGGCGGACAAATATTTTTCCATTTTACCTCTTTTTTTTCGAAAAATCCAGTTATATTCAAACGCAAATAACTTTTGCTTGGTGAAATGCCATTATTACTATTGATTGCGCTTATTGTAACGGAAAAACATCAATTCTATATTTGGTATATTTACAGTGCAAAATTTGCAGTAGCGACTCTAGCGAATTGATCATAGCTTTCAAACGAACACGATACAATAATAAAAAGGTAAAATTTTGTGTAAAAAAAAAAGCAGGAAGAAAAAGCAGAACAACAACACACAATGTGAACTTGTCATATGGTCTTCCGGTGAGTCTGCCAAAGTAAGCAAAAACCAGGCTGAGCTGTTTGTGCATCAGAATGAAAAGTGAATCAGGTGCATTTTGCGTTACAAATTGTGCCGTTTTTTAAACACATGCCACGTCAGATGATGATTTAAAGTTGTTCTTCTTTCTGCGGTAAAATCGCAGAATATAGCTACGCGATCCAGAATAAGTTTGCGTATAGTTTAGGAGATCGATTCCGCACGGCGATTTCTATGGCGACGTAAAACAGAATGTAAGATTTGTGTTCGGCATGCATAAAATAGATATACCTCTTTTTGCGTTCCGAGCATTCTTTTTGCACCAAATACCGGCTGATACGGTGAAATATTTTGTTTTGGAAATTTCTAATTTGAAATTCTCAATGGGATTTAATGTTTCATTGTAAATTTTGCTGTTTGCTTTGCTATGTGAAAATCACACATAAAGTTTCTATTCAAATTCCGAGCAGGAGGGAATTAAATTTAACGCAAAAGTTTTTGAATTTATTGTTTCTGCAAAGGCAGAAGTAATTTTTTTTGCAAATTCAGTTTTTAATCCTTAAATTTGCATATTCTAAACATTCTTAACGTCTTTAAATTGTTGTCATTATTCTCAAAGTTTTTAGGCTTAATTTTTGTCCAATCACCCAATCCATCAAAAATATCTATGATTTTTCAACCAAAGGACAAAGCAATTCTACTATTATACGGTTCTCTTCAGGAAAAAAAAAAAAACATTAATTTAGTCTAAAATATTTGATCAAATAATTTATATCTCGCAAAATGTACAAAACATAACGTCAATACGAGAATTTAATTTTTAAATAACCAAAATAATGAAGACCGAAATAGCAAATTCCATAACTTTGATACAAGTAAATTTTTTTACCGTATTATAAAAATATTAATACTATTAGTGACATTGATTCTATTAAATTTTAAAGTAGTAAATAATTTGTTGTACAAATGTAATCATTTAATAAAAAATGGAAAAGATAAAGTGTAAAAAA
Organism: Idris sp. 1 HC-2018; assembly: GCA_022817325.1. Lineage (NCBI taxonomy): Eukaryota > Metazoa > Arthropoda > Insecta > Hymenoptera > Scelionidae > Idris > Idris sp. 1 HC-2018. Next base: position 5,939 of record JABFPM010001120.1, on the reverse strand, counting down.
AGAGAAAAAACTAAATTAGAATACAAAATTAATTGTCCATGAAAAAAAATCCTACATTGGAAAAACAAAGAGAAATGTTAAAACAAGATTAAAAGAACATAAAAAAGACATAGAAAAAAAAGTCTAATAAAATTGTTAATAAATCACGTTGGTTTATTTTCACTGAATTGTAAAAAGATTTGTTAAAAAATAGTTTCAAACTCATTTTTAAATAAAATTTTAGTACATAAAAATAAGCATTTACAAACAGAATGTCACTTGGTCGTAACATGTGCAGAAACGTTCCACTGTGATATTCTGCCAGCGTGTATAAACTTTTGCCATCGTCTTTAATAAAGAAGTTATCGACTCCGCAGATTTTCCGAATCCCCTATCTGACTCGCATAACAGCGAACAATCGTATGCTGCGTATCGCATCATAAAACGATACCACTTGCATAAATAAATCTTCGTGATCCTAACATTTACTGTATACACTTTTGTGTACAGTAAGAAAAAAAAAAAACAAAAAAACAAGTGAAAAGAAAAGAGCAAACTACAAATTGCGTTGTTGATAATTGCGAAAAAAAAGAAAAAACAAAAAAGACTATAAGCTGGGAAAAAGGGAGTTTTTTTATGACGAAACCTGCATATGAAGAAATGTGTACCTATAACACAAAAAAAGATAATTATGCAAGTACTAATTGTATTCTAACAATAAAGTAAAATTTTCGTCGAAAAAATAATTTTGTTCAGTGTGAAATTAAATGTGTATTATATAAAACTAACTTTTTATTGTAAAATTACATTTTTACTTCATAAAATTAACTTTTTCCTGTAACATTAATTTTGTACTGTATGACATTAATTCTTTACTGTACAGATACTTTTTTTACTGTATAAATAATTTTGTTTACTGAAAAATTAATTGTTATGCTTAAAAATCTCTATTCTTGAATTTTGATAGTGTCTTACATAGAGACAAATTTGAGAGGAGTTCAAGAAGGTTATAATCTTATCGTCTAATAGCAACGATAAACCAAAATTAAATAGAATCTTTCTCATTATGCAAATGTACACACACACACACACACACACACACACACACACAGGGATGCAAACGCAAAATCCAAACGCCGTCACTGAAATAACACGCTTTCGCGATCTGCTGTAATAGCCGAGCTGAAACGTGGGACGCGTCTCCACTGTCACGACCGATTTATAGATTCCTCAGTGAAATTAATTCACGTGTCTGTTATTATCGTCGTTACAATTATCGCATTTCTTGTTCCGCGTGCTTGCATTCAGGATCCGCTTAGGCTTTATAGTGTACGCAGTTCGTTCAATCCGATTTGAACCCAAAATAATTGGCCTGGAAAAGACGCCAGAAACCAGATCCAAAGTCATAAATTTTAAGCCCGATTAGAACCGATTTAGGCCCTTATCTCGGCAAATTTTTCAAAATTAATTAGACCGAGATTACACTGCAAAACAAAAAGTTTAGATAAAAAGTTGAATTTACAGTATCAGCAATTTAAATATCAGAATTTTTTACTCATAATAATATAGTATATAAAAAGCAGAAAAATTTCCGTAATAAATGTTACTTTAATTTGCATGAAACTCTACTGTAATGATATAGTAATTTTTGCAAAATTATTATATCCTCAGGCACGTAATTTCTTTTTTTTAATAATCATTTTTATGACTTTTTTAAAAGATTTATACTGTGAACTTATACAAAAGTTGGTGAAACATAAATGCAACGCGAGAATACAAAGCGACAATTTTTCATTCGTGTATAACCAAATGAAAAATTTTGCCGACGACAATTTTCGCACAATAAATATGTTGTTTCAACAGTTTAAAATTTCATTTTCCATAATTCCCTTAAAACCGGGTACACACATTAAAACTGAGTTTAAAATATTTTGAAACAACAAATACTATCATTTCAAGCCACGTAACGCAATTTGATTTTTCATATCATGTTCTGGGCGTAGCGCCTCGCCCCAACGAAATTCTGGCGGTGCATTGACCCGGCGATTTTCATCCACGATTACCGCGAACGTTATTTCTGTTTGGTCCTTCTGTGCAAAACGAAACAAAAAAACAAAAAAAAAAAAAAAAATGTGGCCGACCATAAACTGCGGTCACAAGGCCGAAGCGACCGTGAAAAACGGTCCCCAGGTCCTAAATCATTGCGACGAAAGCGCACAATATAAGTTGGTTTGCACCGCCATAAACCAAATTGCACGTGGTCGGCTTGATCCCGGTGACCTGGCGCCATTTTGACCCCCAGACATTTGCGCTGTTTTATCTTAATTCAACCTTTCTCGCTCTCTCTCATAATGCGTTTCGCCGCACGTATAATTATATGCATTCTGCGAAGGCATTTAGAATGTCACATGTTGCGAAACAAACTTTTCTTTCTTTAAATATTAAATAGCAAATTTGTAAAATAATTATTTGTAACCCCTGTTTTTGTTGAGTTGTGGTTCTCCAAATGTTGCGCAGCTAAACTTGTTTTTCTTATAGTGTGTCCTCTTTCTTTTTGGAGAAGCGCGTGCATTCTTAACGCAGCGCGTAATGACGTTTTCGTCTTTTGAAAAGCACTTCTCGTTTGGGTTTCAAGGCTCTGTCGAACGGCAGACGGGTTAGAGATCCTGTCACCGTAGGGCGGCCTTGCACAAAATAATCATATACACACAGGCCCGACTGCATAGCTGCATACCATAGAGTTTAGTTGTTGCTGACGCGTCTTGAGGAATCTATTAAAAAAAAAGACTTTTAGTTAAGACAAAGATAGCACCGTGGAAATGAAACAAATTTTAGAAGAAAACATAAATAATTTCAGTAATTGTAAATTCCATATACATTATTATTAAACTTTACTATTCTGAAATGATAATTCTTTGTTTTTAATTATTTTAGATAAAATCTATAGAAAAAAAAAAAACTTTAGGTAAGATAAAGCCTCAGTGATTTTTTTAAATTGAAAATCAATTTAAAAAAAACTAATGAAGTTCCATGTTTCTTAATTATAGTAAATTCCATTTATGATTATTGAAATTTATCCGTCTAAATTGAAAAATCTATTTTTTAACTCTTTTAGGTGAAATTTATTTAAAAAAAAAAACAAAACAAAACAAATGAACTTTTATTTAAGGAAAAGTTACAGTACAAATGAAACGTTACTGAAATAAGTTTTAGAAGAAAACTGAAATAACTTCATGTATGGAATATTTGTGTATGTAAATTTTTGCAAATTTCAAATTTATTTGGTTTATAGAAATGTGATTATGCGGATTGTATGCACTTTCTTTTTAAAATGCAGCGAGAATATATCGACAAAAATGTTTGTTGAAAGTTAATTTATTTATATAATACATTTTGATATTAGAGACTTGAAAATGACGACAATAAATCGCCGAAACGTCGCCATTTTTTATTAATAATTTACAGATAACTGTGTGATTTTATTTTATTTATTGTCTAAATGGTAACATTACATTTCTTTTATAATTAATTTGAAAATTCTATTTTTTAATCATCTCAGATAGAAAAAAAAAAAAAAAAAAAAAAAAAAAATACGTTAAGACAAAACCAAAGACAAAATAAATTTTAGAAGAAAACAAATACTTCCATGTAGGTTATTTATTTACTGAAAAAAGCGACTTTATAAATATTACGAATATTATGTAAAGTTTACGAACAATTTGAAAAATTTAAAATATAATTGGTACACGTCAATAAACTTGCAAAGTTTACAAATTCGATTTTTCACTGTTGTAAATTCCAAATATGATTATTAAACTTTACTCTTTAAGATTGGAAAATCTATTTTTTAAATATTTTAGATTTATTTGTAAAAAAGTCTATTTTAATAGCATAAATATCAATGGAGTTTATTTTGTTGTTTTGTTTTCTGTAAAAATGATTCTGTCTAACTGACCTAGTTCCACAATTTTTGTATTTATAGTAAAATAGATAATCATTTTATTGAATGGAAATTTACTATTGAAGCTTATAATTGAGTTAAATGTAAGTAGATATTTAATAGATTCAAATCAGCTTCAATTAACGGTAACTGCATTTGAGTTTGTGATAACTGAATTAGACTAAGATACATGAATGCTGGATAATTTGTAAATTGAATGCAACTTCTATTACGGAATTAGCTTCGCTTAGATTAACGTTAGCTTTCAACGTTACTGACAGTTAGAATAATAAATGTAACGGTATTATTTTATACCACAAAATATAATATACTAAGAATTTATACTAAGAATTTAATGTACCGAACGAAAGAATTTGTATTTTAGAGGATAAACAATTTTATTTCAGATTATGTTTCGTAAGAATAAAACTCGGAATTTGGTGCAACCAGTCTCTGTATTTTGAATAGTGCTTTTTTATTTACACATTTTGTATTTTTAATTATTAGTTCAATGGGTCATTAATCATTTATTGATTTCAATTTACGTGGCCGTTTGATAAACATCAATGTAAAAAGTTTGCAAATTCACACGCTGTAATTAATGCGCTGCTGTAATTTATTTGTTTGCAATCAATTTCAACATTTGACGGAAAAATGTTTCTCTGCATTCTATCAGGTGATGCATTTCTAAAAAAAAGATGTGTTTGCACAGTTGAATTTGTATTATTTCTGCACAAAAATCTCAAACAAAGATATATATGTATTGCTGCACATATTTCATTCATTCTGCAAACATGATAATCAATATTCTGGCTTTCGATATCAATGGTATATTGAATAACCGAAGAATATGCAACAAAAAAAATTGATTGCCAACTAAATTTTTGCCCGAGCCACACAATACTGATTGATTATATATCATATCGTCTAGTTGCGACTGAATTATGTGCGTCAGCTTTTCTTACAGTAACTGCTCAAAATCGATCGTCAACTTCGCAGAAAGAATCTGAACGAAATTGCTTCTTCTTAAATTGACGTGTTATTACAACTATCGTATTTGATCCACAAATATTTTTCTCTTTGCAAATATTTTTTTTTCATTGAAAAATTAATTTTACAAGAGAATTCGTAAAATGTACCCTTTTTTCATTGATGTAAATGCTACCATAAGTATCTTTATTTGTACGACCTTGCATTTTCTTGGCCATAACTTATTTGCGTTTCTCGAGTGTCGTCTGTATCTCCTTGATGTGGAATGCACCTGGACTTAACGATCGCTGTCTACCTAAACGTCTAAAACGAGTTCCAACGCAGATAAGAGAGAGAGAGAGAGAGAGAGAGAGAGAGAGAGAGAGAGAGAGCACCATTTTGCGACAAATTATTTTGAATTTTTGTAATAAATTAAATAATTATGAAATTACATACACAGTCATCTCTGCAATCAATTTACTAATTTAGTCGATTAGATGTACCGGTGATTGACACTGCAAACGCAGTAATTAGTTGGGAATTAACATTTTTTTTCGAGTCAGATTAAGGATATACATTTTATATAAGATGAATGAACTTATCGGGATTGTAAATGGTCAAGTTATTTTTCAGAAAAATCTTCTTAATCCGATTTAAATCGAATTAAATCTTAATGGAATCAATTAAAAGCAAAATCCATTAGAGAGAAAATGAAGAAAAAACGTTGATGTTTTTTCCCTCGTTCAGAAAATTTTTAAACAAAAAGTTCAAACAGTTATTCTCTTCTTATTTTTTTTAGAAATAAATTATTGTTATCTGTTTTTAAACTTAATTATTATGCATTTGCAAACGCCGTCATTAAATTTCATTTAGCAAAAATATAAATGATTTTTCAGTTTGTTTTACGGAAATTTAGCTGCTGTTAATAATCATATTGTGCGCATATTCTTAATTTGACATCGTTCAAAGTAATATATCATTAGTCACAATTATTCGACATGAAACATTTGTAATTTATAAAGTGCAACTATTTTCAAAATAGAAAATAACT
>JABFPM010001119.1:0-22427 GCA_022817325.1 Idris sp. 1 HC-2018 | reverse complement strand
ACAAATATGATTATTTCTGTGATGACAAATTGGCAACGTTGCATTCTGGTATTTTGTTTTGAAAATTCTGGTTTCTGGTATCCTGTTTTAAAAAATAAATTTTCTTGTTTGTCTGTTTCTGGTTTCCTGTTTTTGGGTGTGATTAGATACTTCCATTTAACTAATAATATATTAATAAGACTATGCAGAATCAACTAAAATAAACTTATATAAAAGCATATGAAAATTTGTTTTTCTTTTTTTTTAACAAGAAAATATTTTATTTAGCTGTTAAAAAATTGTACTTTATTTTCCTAAAAATTGTTTAGAAAAACAGTCAGAAATATTTTAATTATTTTTTTAAAGACAAAAACAAATGCACATGTCCGTGTTTTATTCTAGCCCAGTAGGTAGATGCTTTGAAAAACGTGAATGCAATTCCTACTGCGTGCTGGAACAAGCGCCCTTAAAAAAACATGTGTATGTTGAATGCAAGAGATTATGGATCCATGATTGGATCATACGTGGAAATAGGCATTTAAAGTATTAAAGACATTAAAAGTGACTAAAATTGATTGTTTTGAGACATATTTACTGCCTTAAATTATAAAAGTATCTCCAAATAAGGCACTTGTTTTTGTAGTGTATTCTTACAACTCTTGGAATGTAAAAATATTTACGAAATGTAATTTTACAATACTAAACGTAAATTATTTGTTGTCATCGAATATTGGTATAATTTTATATGGATTTGTTTCAGTGCACACATTAAACACGCTTATACGTATCAGTGTATACGAGAGAACATTAATCCCACTGGACATACTCTTGAAAATTAGTTTGACGAAGGAGAGGTAGGGAAAGTAAAAGTAATTCGGGTCGTGGCTCGAATTTGAGTTGAACCTTCCTCGCATTTTCGTTCTGTCAAAGAACCAACAAAAACTTTGACAAAGTGGCCTGCAGCGAGATTTGAACTCAATACTTCCCGAATGCGACTCAGTCACTTAACGAACTATACCAAACCGCTCAGTGATTAATGTTATTATTTACCAAAAACTTTAATTTTTAGGTTATTAATTTTAGAAATAGGTTATTTATTTAAGTATGACAAACAATATCGTATGCTCCTTGGAAATTAAACACTGTTTAATTCTTGTAAAACGGTGTTTAATTCCCAAGGAGATTATTATACTTTTACGTCATTCTAGTCGAAACCAAGCTGTTTTACTCCCTCGTTTGAAGCTAACATTGTTAAACTCCCGCAAACGAGAATATAAAATAGTTCGATTTTTGCTCTCGTGATGCAAAATATCGCATCATGGAAATTAAAATTGTTATACTCCCATGAGGAAAAATCGGCAGTATTTTCAGCTCGCGTGAGGGCCCCAGATCCGAGCTTAAAATGAAATAGTATTTAATTTGCTTTTGTTACTTTCTTATTTAACATTTTTTTTTCTTAAACATTATCTCATCATTAAAATTAATATATTTCTTATCAAATTTCTTAGAATTGTAAACATTTTTTATCTCGAATTGAGTAGTCTTTATATGACTCAATAAACGAATTCTTTATGTACTATATCTAACGTTTATTTTCTTAATTTTTTTTTTCATTTAAATAATTGAAATATACGTAATTTTGATGATTATCATTAAACAACAATTGTTCAAAAAAAAATGTATTAAAATGTAAACTTTATGTCTGTGCATTCACTGCGTTTAATAATTCTTCTCTCTTCATTTACTTTCTTTTTGCTTTTTATTTTCCTTTATCCTAATCATCTGTCTCAAATTGACTTTGTATCTGTTTTGTATGAAGATAGGGTATCAGCGTAAGCTAATTGACTTGAAAATGTTTATAGATTCTAATTTTCAATCTCCACTTTATTGGAATGGCTCTCATCGTTCCATAAATCGTTTACCCATCTTTAATGCAGTTGGCACGAAAAAGCGGAAGGAGGCTTAGGGCATGAGAATGCTACGTGAAACTTTACCGTCAAATACCTTTCAGAGAAGTGCGGCCTGCAAGCGACGACTGAGGCCCGATGGTGCGGGAGTACCGAACAAGAGAATGCTTTTGCATCGGTATACGAGTCTTGTGAAACGAGCCAAAAAGTGAGGACGAATATCGGTGAGAATAGCGGCAACAAAAAACGGGCAATAAGAAGAAAAAGATAGATAGAGAGGGAGAAAGAGAAAGAAAGAGAGATGTACAAAAAGAGCTCACACAATCGGAATATCGTTTCACGCACGAACGACGAAAGCTGGAGAAAAATTTTACATACGTGTAAATCTGAGGTTCAACTTTTGCGTCACGTTGTACATTTTTTTGCTTTTTCTCCTCTTCCGTCTTGCAAAGGTTCTGTTTCAAAGTGGAATCGTTATATTTTGCATAAAGTACAAAAACTTGATGGTCAAATTGAATTTATTTTTCAGTACAAAAGAAGAGGTTTCTTATTTTCAGAACCTCTCGAGAAATTGAAAAAAAATTTGAGAAGTTGAAATTCCTAAGTGACACAATTTAGTTTTTTATATTTTCTGTAGTTAAGCAAACTGCAGAATTTTTTCTTACTTGCCTTTTATTTTAACTTTAATGTTAACATTGAATTATCTTCTTCTTATTCGAACAGAGTTATTATATACATTTTTTAAGTTAATATGAAAATAAAATTAAAATTGTAGTTGAATAAAAAGTGGTATTTACGGTCCAAATGTATTGATACTGTGCGACAGAAGCAGACTTTATTTTATCAAACAAATATGCTAAGATTTTTCGATTTTCACTGGCGCCGGAACATACTTGTCTATTTGCAAAAAAGATTTGCTTTCGTCTCACTGTGCCGTGCGCGTGCATTCATCGTGCGTAAAAATCACAGACGCGGAAATTTGAGAAACTCTGAAAGCTTCTAATCCGCCCTCTAGCAGCTTAAGCGCATCGGTATACAACTCGACAAATACATATGTAGGCTTTAAGACGCGCAAGCTGACCCTCAGAAAGCTGCTCATGTCAGAAAAAGAAGTCAACCATTTTTTGTTACCTTTTTTAAGTTATTCGAGATAAGAAAACACGGAAGTTGTTGATATGCCCGGAATGCGTCATGTTTTTTTTTGCTTTCTACACAGTTTTGTCCGCAGCAGTTTTTTTATTTGTTATCTTAAGTTATTTTGAAATATGATGCAACTTCCATCGTCATTTTAATGCTTTGCCATTTAGCGCTTATTTTTGGGAATAAATATTTGAAAAATTTTGAACAGGTTCAAGTGTCTGAAGAAACAGTTTGTCCCGCGTTGGTCCATTGGGTCCGGGTTGTCGTATTTTAATTCAGCCAACAAATAAACTTACCTTGACGCTAGAACAAATTTATTGCGTCAGCAATAATTTTTTTTATGAGAGTCAACTTTCTATTATTAAATTAATACAAAGAAGACAAAAAACTTATTTGGTAAATAAAGCTTTACCAATCATTTTTCTGAGAGCATTCTTGAAAAGATGTATACATTATTTTTACAAATGATAAATCGCAAAGATAATATAATGGTTAATGAATTGTAAAAATTAAATGACCCGCCGTGTTTGAGGGCAATAAACGTTTAAAACAGTTTCACAGAAAGATTCTAAACTTGAGCACTGCATAAATCACGCAATTTCATAGCGGTTATTAATTTTTTGTCTGAAACTTGGTTCCTGGAACGCCGAGAGCATCATTGGTGAGGGACTCAAAGCAAAAAGTTGTGTGTTAATGAATCCGCCGACTCGACGTTCAAGAAGAAGAACAAGGCTCCCAGCTATCTACACGCCTGCGATTTTAACTATTCGTTTTTAATTATGCTAATACTGGGCGTTTTCGAGGTATTTCAAAACAAGATTTTTCTTCTTTTTTTTGTGACGTTCAACTGATTCATTCGTGCTCAACTAAATTAAATAGTAAAAGCATTTTATTTTTATGCTATTATTATTAATAATGGATTCTTTTATTTTCAATTAACGTTTTCACTAAATATTTTGTTTTAAAGCAATGTATTAAATTTAAGTAATGTTGTTATTAAAACAAACAGTCATTATTTCATACAACATCTTTAAATATTGTTACTGTCCTAAATATAAAATATTATGAAATAAGGTCAAATAATCGAAAAATTGTTTGTTTGTTTTTCAATAATTCTGAGTTTCTCAAACAAAGCAATTTTCAATTTTACTTTCAAAATTCAGTTTTCTGATTTAAACAAAATTAAGGAGGGAAGAGTTCTACATTCAAATAAATTTTACAGAATATGTTATGTAAAATTGCAAAAAATATATAACTTAACGTGAGAATGTTGTAAATAGGCATTTTTTGACAAATTAATATTTGCACTTAATAAATTATTTTAAATAACAAATTTATATTTTGTTAGTAAAAAATCTTTTCAGTAATATCAATTTAGTTTAAAATCCCAAAATTCAACAAAATACTGAATTCAAGAAATTTTAATTAATATCTTGCGTAATTTTACATAATGTTTTCACAGTATAGTCTTTGATTTAACCATGTAAAATATTTGCTCTCCCAAAAAAGCTTAAAATAAATAATTCATACAAATAATTTAAAGACAACTTGGAGTTGTACATTTTATTTTGCCGAACAAATAAAAAGAACGCTCAAGTTCTAAATAGTTAAATAAAATTAAAATGAAACACAAAAGATAAAATATATCACAGAAATCGCGTGCCGTCGGACAGCGAATGAAAAATAGTCACCAAAATAAATAATTAAAACTGAAGTCAAATGTTAAAATTTAAATTATAAAAAAACAGATTTTCATCTGCTGCATAGCGATGCTGATGCATACGGAAATTTCAGTAAAAGTATGGAGTTAAAATTATAAAAAGAAAACGACCAAATTTTGAAAAGTAGAATGATAACGATCCCTGCACGACAAATAAGAGCGCCGGCGTCAATTACTTTGTCACGAATAATTATAATAAATTCACCTTTAAACCAGACCAATTGTATAAAATTTAAATAATCCAGCAAATCCCAATCGCACCACAATCCCTGAGACAACTTCCACGAAAGTCGAATGCCCGAAAAAATTCGTGGCAAAAATAATAATAAAATAATTTCGCGACCAATAATTCGTGGACTTAATTAAAATAAGAGAATCAAAAAAGGAAACTGCTGCCGCTCATACAATAGCGGTCGCAGACACAGCTGAGGCTCTAAGCTTTCAGTTTCACAAGAAATAAAAGGATTGGTAATTTGGATATGTCAAGACTCTGTAATGAAGGTAAACTTTGTGCTCATTGAGCGGAGACAAAAAATTGACTGTCACTGATAAGACAGATTTTGGCGGAACGGACGCTTCGTTTCGCACGGAGAGGAGCGCGCGCGCAAACACACACACACAGTTACAGCAAATAGAAAGTGCTCACAACTGCCCTTGTGTTTCAAAATAAAATGACTACAAGTTTTCTTTCAGGATTTAAAATTTTACGATTTTAATTTAATGAAATATCGAAAAAACCAGAAGGAATACTGGTACTTGGATAAATTTTTGAACGGTGATACATCTTAAGAAGAAATTTCATTTAATGCAAAAATTAGCACCAGGGCGTTGTTTTTGGAGAAAAACTTCATATTTTCAAACTTGTCAATAATTTTATCGGTGACTTGTATTCAGTTATCTATTGCTTGTAAAGGAGAGTGGGGTAAGGTAACATGGCTAAGGAAAAACATATACCGTAATCACAGTTTGCCTAAAATCATTATTATTAGTGACTTTAATAAACTCAACAAATGAATTGATATTTTAATGAGAGATTTACAATCTGATTTTGACAGCTTTGTTGATAGTTGTTAACAAATAAAATAATTTATTTCAAGAAAAATCATGAATTAAATTTGATAGCTATATTGACAGCTGTCAAATTTTAAATTTCACAAGATAATTTGGGAAATAACAAACACCTTGGTGTGACACACAAGCTTTTCAGAAAATGAAATTTATTTAATTTTGTGGAGTCCACATGATATCACGGAAGTTTTATCGAAATACATACTTCATATTCGTATATTTAAATAAGTAGTCCACTATAAATCCATGTAGATTCAATGTATGTGCTTTCTACTGGTTTATATTTTATTCTTCATTTTAAAAATGGGGTTAAATGCGAGAAATTTTGGAAGTTGATAAAGCTAAGAGACTTGCGATTTGATTACATTAAAAGATACGAAATTGTAAATTGAGGGTGGCCAACGATGAAGCCAATAACTTTTATCTGACAAAGATACCGAAAGCAGTACAGACGAAAAAGAGATGTTTACAAGACTGTGAAATTTGCAGTCCAGCAAAAGAAAGTAATGACGCTTCTCGGGAAGATCAAGCTCAATGGAAGAATGTTCTCTTCTCGAGTTCGTTTTTCCGTACTTTCTTTACGTCGTTTTTGTACTTGCTTTTGGTACACAACGCTATCGATTGGTTTGAAGCTCTAATCTGGTATAACTTGTTTACTTGCGCTCTCAATAAAACAGCAACGCGACAATTTTGCAACCGAGGTTCTGGTACTGTTCGAATTTCGACATTAATACTTCTATAAATAACAATGTAAAAATTAGGAATTCAATATGAGCGTATATAAAATACTATATTAGAATGAATATTTATGACTTTTTAATAAGGTAACATGTAATTTTTTAAAGTTTTATGTGATTAGCTAATCTCTTAAATTTTTTAAAAATTATAAAGTAAAAAATTATAAACGTTAATATCACAGAAGATAAAAAATAAATTCTTTATATTTTCAATTATAATTGATTTATATCATTTGTCTTTGAATTATGTTTACAAATGTAAAAATTTTATTAGTTTTTCATAAAATTTTTATATAACTAATCATTATACGACTACACTAAGAAATTGGTGGAGCCCTAATAATTCGACCAATAAGACTAGAGTATACTAAAGACCTAGAATATAGGAGTATAAATTCCTGTTGTGGGGGTATGTAAGAAAAATGTTATGCAGTTGAAGCGAGAATCCGAATCACCGTTTCTCACGACCTCTAACAGAATTTACGTGATACTTGGATCATTTTATTTTAATATAAAAAGTAATCAATGAAAATTACATTTAGAATGAAAAAATCATTGCAAATAAGAATTTTGTTTTAAAATATACATTAACCCGTTGGCTGTTTTTGTCCACTATAGTGGACAATTTTTGTTGTAACATTTTTTCGAAAATGGAGAAATTCTATTGTTAAATTTGGCTTAAAATATTTTTTAGGTGAATAATATAATAAATTAATCAAATGAAATGTGGACTACTTTAATGCAAAAATTAAGTTTTTATGAAATATCTGATAAGGCCCCAATGAATTTGAAATTTTTGCCTCATCAAATTTCTACTTGGGAAGATTATTCAATATTACAAAAAAAAAAAAAATAATTTGTCATAATTAGTATTCTCATAATAGTATTCTTATATGGTCAATATAAAGGAGATGACAATTGTTTACAAACTGATCCTAAACTCATCACTTTTTAGTTTTGCTCAGGACAAAGTCGATTTATTTCTATGATTAAAATTAATAAAGTTTTTAACTTTATTAGCACCCGACAAACATAATATTGTATGACAGATTGCAGTTCGTCTAATCAGCTTGATTGATCCTATTCGTAGTTGATCTCGTTATTGTACCCAGGTTGAATATAGAATATTGTTCGATAGATTCAATATCATCGTTATGCTTAACGCCCAGAATTACTCGTATATACGCGCATAGGCTACAATTATTTGCAACTAGTCGATGTCTTGCTGATCAACTGCAAAGCCCGATGACGCGTGACAATGACCGCACTTGATCGTATACGACAATTCGAGCACGAAATTCCCATTCCCAAAGTGGTGACTTGCGCGCACACCAAACAACGAACGTATGAATGAAAATTTGATTGCTGACCTAATATCATGGATTATCAACTAAACACGTACAGCAATAATTATGCCCGTCTATTTGGCTTTTTTTTGTTGCATAATTAACTTTTTTGCATTTCTAATAATGCTGTTTCTGTTTGTTATTTAATCACGATAACTGATATAGTAAATATTTCATACCATAATATTTAATGCAATGATTATTGTATTTTCTCACTTATATTACAAATTTTTTATAATTGCTAGAAAAATGATTTTTATACAGTTTTTTTTGTTAAAGATGGAACTTAATACATTATATTAGAAACTATGCAATTGTTAAAAGTTTAAGTTTTATTGAACCAAAAACATACACTATACTCTTTTTTTTGTTTTAATATAAGTTTTGATTGTTTATTGGTCTGGTGAATCATTACACTGCCACAGATTTTCCCTTACATTGTTAAAATAAATATTAAATAACAATTAATATAAAATTTACCATGCTTTTCTTGCAAATGCTTTACAAACTTAGATAAATTTATTTTGTCATTATTGTCAACTTTTAAAATAGATTCCAAATTTTTTAAGAACTTCAGAGAGCAATAAAAATCATATGTCTCTCCCAAATATTCTTGTAAATCCTTTAAGTTGCATCGAACAGTCATTTTTTCCATTATATCTTTTTTTATATTGGGATCTAATTTTTTTATAAAAAATATGTTTATACAAATTTGGCAGAATGAATAATTAATACAATAAATACTAGAAAATATATTATTAAAATTTAGATAATAAACTATACATTATATTTGCCTTATAAACATGACTGGCCTATGGGTTAGTTCTTTATGTTTAACAATTTAATTTTAAATTAAATAATTAAAAGTGTAGGGGTGGTCTTATTTGGCAAAAATTTTATTTGTTGACGGGCGCCCGCTAAATCGCTTCCAAATTCAGTAATAAATAAGAGGCCAATTTATTTTAACTCGAAAAATTAATAATAAACCCCATCCCAGAATTTTTTTTTATTTTAAAAATTATGATTTTCGGTCAAATTTTTTATTAATTGTTGTTTAGTTCTGAAAATTCATGTACAGACCATATTATGATTGTTATATTATAAAAGTGTATTGAATTATCTTTGAATTAGCACTATTGAAAGAAATTTAGGTCAGAAAAACGTCGTTCTGATTCAGTTAAATAAACCGTCAAAACATAAGAAAATTTATTTTTATAGTTTAAACGTTGTTAGTCGACAAAAATTGTGTTCGAATGCAATTAATGATAATATATTCTAAAAATATATAAAATTACTTTTAGCATGACCTATTCAAAAGAGTCAACATTATATTATCAAAAAAATAGTAATATTATGCCATTTTTAAATATTCATTTTTTAACAGTATTTCAATAAATAGAAAAATATGATTTTATTGTTTAAAATTTAAACAATATTAAACTAATATCTAACTGTAAATATATGTTCTTAAACATCATGGATTAAAATTTGTTGACAGAGAAAAAAAATCATTAACCGCTTAAAAATTAAAATAATAGTTCAAGATTTCTATTTTGAATTTCGGCGGTGGATTCGTACTAAGGAGTTGTAGATTCTACAATGTTTTGACAGTTTTTTTAACTGAATAAAAACAACGTTTTTCTGACCTAAATTTCATTTCAATAAGGTTAATTCAAAGATAATTCAATACACTTTTGTTTACAAATTTGTTTACTTCAATTTTTTCCTCCTAATCTTCAATTTACCCTCATTTTATTTCTTGTACTCATTTATACTCGTCTACTCTTGTTTACTTTAGAGTACTCTCAAGTTTACTTTTTTATATATGTGATTCACTCTCGTCTACTCTGCGGTGCCCCGAGACACTTCCTTGAGCATTATGTTTACTTCAAATAAAAATTATTGTAAACTTGGCACTTCGTTTTGTCAAATCAACCTTGAATCAATTTGTGAAATGTAAACACAACAACTATCATACATTTCCACATGAATGTTATAACTGGCTAGCAAATTATACATTTTTAAGATATAATATAATTTTAATTAAACATTTTTTATAACCGGCATTGGATTTCATTTTCAGCTGCTAAACAATTAAAAAAAAATTAAAAACCAATTAAAAAAATTGCAAAACCGTCACTTCGTTTTATTTTTAACGACCAACCTCCAATCAATCTGTGAAAAGTAAACACAAAAATTGTCATTATTTCACGCAAAAATTATAACAGGCTAGCAAAATTATTTATTTTTAAGCAACGTATTCATATCATTTGAAAATATTATCGAACCGGCATTTGGTTTTTATTGTAGATGCTAACCGTATATCATCCTTTACAATTTAAACAAAAGAACTACCATCACTTTTTATATATTTAGTATTTAAAATTGCATGCAGCGATTAAGTGTTTTGAAAAATATGTTCATTTCAATTAAAAATAGTGTAAACTCGGCACTTTTATTTCTAGCTGCTAACCTGGTATCATTCTGCAAAATGTAAACAAAACAACTGTCATTCAGTTTGTGATGTCAATATATCTTGCAAGCAACATTTTCGATATAAATTTAAAATCAACAAATCACATAGCGAAAAGTGATTGAAAAGAGAGATTACGCTTTCAGCTAACTTAAAAGTCCCACTGACCTTAATAATATGGATGAATTGATTGATTGATTGATTGATGAATGGATGGATGGATGGAAAAGAGGATTTATTTAATCATAAATATTTTTAAACAATAAATTCAAAAATGTGTCATATTTTTTTAAGTAAACGTAATTAATTTGAATATATAGAACTGATAAAAAAGTGATTTTTGCAATGAAAAATAGTTTGTACAAAATGAACATACAGAGTTTTGTATTTGAATGACTTATTTTACACATTTGTATTCAAAATCAATATATGTTTATTTTGTATTGTTTCTTTTTTTATTTAGCCTGGAAGCAGATGCATTTTAGTGTTCAACACCTTTCTATACATCCTTTAAGCATACATAAACTTCTAGTTCTGATAAATTTTAAAATAATGGTTAAAATATCTATGTGTTTTCCTATAGATAAAGCAGAGGGTACTTTAAACCTTGATAAATTAGATTGACTGACATCTGCTTAACTCTAAAAATTACTTGAAGCTAATCAAATTTGAAGGTTCATTAGCTGAAGTACTTTAGAAAATAATGAAACATACCGCTAACATGATTAAGAACTAATGAACAACGTTTGCTCAAGTTTGCTGAAAATTCGCCAACATTGTCGTCGTTATTTTAAGATCGTAGGTAAATCGTTTAGTTACTAGATTTAAATCCCTGTAAATTAATTATTCGCCATTACACACATAGCAGTGTCAATTATTCTGTCCCGTTTTGCACCCATTTTCCATCACATCTGTCTTCTTCGAAAACTGTTAGCTAATTATCTCGAGCAGCTTAAGTTCAGTATCAGAAAGCTTCGTATCAACGCAAGCAAATCGCGCCAACGAGCCACCCACTTAGTTGCACAACGATAGGAATTCCAGAGCACATTCGTGCAGGCTCAAAGGTATAATCTAAAAAGGACATTACGGGCCATGCTAGCTATATAGATAGTCGGCGCGTGCTCACGTTCTTCAAAAAGAGTTAAGTCACATTTTTATCTCGCTAGTGATACTGAGGACAAAAACCCTACTAGATTATTTGTATAAGCTTATTTCATTCCAAAATATTTCATTATATTTATGCAAAAATGTATTCAAGTAATGACGTATACTAAAAAAATATTACATTTGTGAATAATAACAAAATTTCTGTGTGCATTAAATCACAGATTGACCGAAAATAATGGTTATATAGGATAAATCCTAAGAGAACATACAATTTAAATACATCAATAATTTTCCATAAGTTTTTTTGCTTTTTAATAGTATATTAATTCTCAGATTTAAAAATACTATGCAATTATTTTTATGCTAATGCATTAGATGAATTTTATTTATATATTATGCAGATTTTAATATCTTTATATGAAACATACCTTCTAACTTCGTCAATTTCTACGCGGATAGAAATATATCAGTTTTTATTTTTTATGATAAATTCTCGTAGTAATAACTACACATTTTTTCACATTTTTTTTATATAAAATTTCTCTTTTTGAACTATGGGTTACTGTCATAGTACAAATTTTAAAGAAATCTAGTAAAAAGCTATGACTTTTTTAGTTAAAATTTATACTACAGGCATATGTTTTCATTCTCTCTCAGGAATAACTGAATTTCAGTTACATTTTTACTACATTTTCTTAAGTAGCCCTACTAAATTTACTTTTTTGAATAAATTTAAAACATCTAAAAAAACTTTCATTTAAGAGACTGATTCCCAAAAAACTGCAAATTTATTGGGAAGATTACAGCAATGTTCAATTTTCAAATTTCAAAAATAATTAAAAACATACACAGGTTACTGGAATACGTCGAGTGATTATTAACAAAAATAGTAACCAAAAAATACATTTCACAATTAAAGTTTCAAACACACAAAAAACCGTATTGAGACTAAATACTTGTTTCAAGGCAAATCTAATAGATTTTTGGAGCTTATTTATTGTTTCAGATATTAAATAAATAAACAAAATTACCGTCTTATATTGTTCAAGTACCAAAAATTTTATTTGCAGTTTGACTCCTACCCTGAACTTGTCCAAAAACACATTTATTCGGTACTTTGTAATGCACTTTATTTAGAAAACGAATAAATTTAGACTGACAATCTGACTTAACAAATTTCCGTGAATTTATTCAAACGTGACTTTATAAATTCTGGTTCGGTCACGGACAGAGGTTCCCCGTATGATTAGTTTATAAGTTTAAACGTGCATTACAATGATTAACGCCGAATGTGTCCCTGCCTCATTTGGTGGGGATACTTAAATCTATTTTGACGTTTCAATCCAAAGGGCTGTCCAGTGGGAGACGTTTTCTTTCCAGATAAACCAGCACTTTGGCGACGTCATCTTAAAATTAAAATTGCAAAGTTGCGTCTCGTACGCTTATCGCAAAAAGAGCGGTCGTTTTCTGGCGGATCCAACTTCGGGTGTCGAGATCCCATGGAATCGCGCATCAGAAACCACTCGGTGCATCTGCTCTTGATTTTTATCATAGCATAACGTAAATCTAGCATCCGTTTCGTAAAACCCAAAATCAATTGTAAAGAAAATATAAAATAATAATTTAATAAATTAACAATTTGTAAAGGCCGGTTAAGCT
The DNA here is from genome assembly GCA_022817325.1 of Idris sp. 1 HC-2018. NCBI lineage: Eukaryota > Metazoa > Arthropoda > Insecta > Hymenoptera > Scelionidae > Idris > Idris sp. 1 HC-2018. The sequence goes on along the minus strand of JABFPM010001119.1, from coordinate 9,291 downwards.
GGACATTACAACCTTGTATCAAAAAAACAGTAATAGGCATGTAATAAAATGTTTTTGCAACATTCATTGTTTATTCATTAGTTCATTCAAGTTTTGTTTGTAGTTTTGTAGCTTAGAGTTCACTCTACAAGAAAATCATAAAAACAGTTTATCGGATCGGAATATCCCCACTTTTGAATTCTCGTCGATTACATCGCCATCTATCAACAAAAATGGTTTAAATCGTAGATGAAATTGGGGTAATTTTTCTAAGAAATTCGAATTTGCAATAAAAAATAGGGGTTCCTATTTAAGATGTTAAAGTTGCCCCTCGCTCCACCCCCAGGGGGCAGGGGTAGGGGGTCAAGTTTGGTATCATTGGATAAATTTTTTAAAGATATTTGATACGTATTTTTTTTTTTCCGATCCGATGTGTATTTCTCGAGATATTTGATCGTTTCCAGACTTTTGGGACACCCCGTATACAGCAACTATCGAGGTAAAAAAAATATTATCTAATTGTCTTATACATGAATTTAAATACATATCTTCGCAATGTATATCAAATGAATGACCAAATTCGTCTATAAAATACGTCAATAACCGGTCACAAGGTCAAATGAAAGTACAAAAATGTCAAACATTGACTTTAGAAGAAAACGTGTTTTAAAATGGAATATTTTTTAAAGAATTTCTTTATTTTATGAAAAAATAATCTTTTATGTAAGATTTTTATAGACAAAATAACGTTTAAATGTGTATTTTTAAACCCTCAAAAGCAGGTCATTTATAAAAACATGGTAAAACAATTTTTTATTAATTTTTTGTATCTAAAAATGCAATTATTAATAATAATACTGTTATTGTAAATTAAAAAAAATATTGAATTTTTTTATTTTGTAAAATTAAAAATAAATTTCATTTATTTAATAATAATTCAAAAATAATTGTTTTAGTATTTTAAATTTCATCGCATCTCCATAATACTGATGTTCAGCTCCATATAGCCAATAAGGCATTAACAACAAACGCTTCTCTTACTAACTCCACAGAAATCAGCTGTAATAGCTGTCACTTTAAATCGTTACAGGTATATTCGTAACAAAACAGAAGAAAATGATTTGTTACAACTAGGAAATTTCGTTGTCCAATCACAAAGAAACTTTATCGTAAGACGTTAACCATCTTTTCAAAAAGTCTTACTGTTTGTTTCAATTACAAACAAGTTTTATATTTTACGTTATAATAATCTTATATAATTATATTTATTTATACATATGAATAAATGTTTTTTGCTTTGAAAATACTTTTGAAATTATCTTAAACAATTAAAAAATAAAACTATAGTTGCAATATTTATATTGAAAACAGATTACTTGGCAAACATTTGTATATCATCAACATTTACTAAAGAATAATTTTAATTTTCATAATAATGTATTTAGCACACATTATCATACTTTATATTTTATTTATAAATTAAATATAATTATCATTTTAATGTTTGGTAAACAAAAGATTGCAATTTTACGTAAGAGAAATGTTACGTAACAACAAAATCTACGTAAGGTCTTTATGCTTATGTAGAATTTGAAATGACAATGAATTCGCTTTTAAATTTAAATTTTAAGGTTTATAGTGTATTTTTTTATATAAACAGCATTTGTAAAATTTATTTTTTGATTAATTTCAGTATAAATTTTTGTCAAGCCAAACATTTATTTCAGAAACATTTGTTTGAAACATTTGTCTGTTGTATTTAACCCTCTATCGGGGAATGGCTATCCCCTCTCTCATACTATTTTTAATAAAAAGTTAAAAATTTAAGTACACTTAAAAACCGAGTAACCTGACGCTAGTTGAATCGTGTCTCCAACCAGAGATCTGTAGTTAAAACAACCTGAGACTCAGGTTAAAATTTAAAAAAACCGGAGACTGTGTTTTCCGAAAAATACAATTTCATCAAAAATTGATCAATATTTTAAATGAGACAGGTTTTGAAAAATTTTTCATTGAATGTGAAAAAATTGTTTTGAATGAAAAATATTTTCATTCCTTTTTTGTGTGCTCTTGCGATCACATGTGTGTAAATATTTTAAGTTTTTTCGGTGAAGTAAAAATGCCGAAACACAAGAAGTTGATTAGACAATTGGCTAAGGCTATGGAGAAAGATGCGAAGAGGAAACAAAATAATAAGTTGAGCAAGATATCAAGAAAAAGAAGACACCGATATTCACCCACTTCTTCAAGCTCATCATCTTCATCTCGGACATCAACATCGTCCTCATCTTCGACATCAAGTGATGAGTTCAGAATTTCGGGCTCTAACTCAATTCTTTGTTCGTTCATCAATTGAGGCTCTGTCTTCAGACCTATGCCATACCGGCAAGTTGCGTAGGCCCTAACCTACGATCAACATACAGGTTCTAATCTGTAATATGGAATTTTAATTTAGACACTAACCTATTTAAAATCCAGTCAAATATTTTGACAATAATATTCAGGCACTAACCTATTTATTAAAAAAAATGTTTATTTTTTGCAGAAGAAATTATACAAATAGATTCACCAGAAGAGTCGGAATTTTTAGTCCCTAAAAATAATGACATGGGGTCCAACGCTTCCGTGGAAGAGGCGCATTTGGACGAGGAGCTGCTAGAGGTCATCGGCAATGGGGAAATACCCAGTTCCCGAAAATTGCGCTTTATTTGATCTATTAAAATTAAACGTAGAGTTAATTTCTATTCTCAGAAACAATGTAAAAAAAGATGAACGTATTTTGACAAAACAGTCCAAGATCGCAGCTGCCATAGGAGCTTTGGCAAAAGTAGCAAAAATGTTAGTCAAAACGAAAGATAAAGTCCTCAGCTATATCAGTGATGCGGCACGTCTTTTGGCTGACATTCAGCGGGGCGAGTCTAACATTCGACGCAGTTTGGTAATAGCATCTCTTCACGCCGGATGCAGAGATACACTGAGAAAAACAAAGTGTGACACTTGGCTCTTTGGTGAAAATTTGACTGAGAATCTTAAAACGGCAAAGTCTTTGGAGAAACCATTAAAACTATTGAAGCCGAAAACGAAGACACTTGCTTCTAAACCTTCTGGTTCAAAAAACTTGAAAGCCCCGTCCAGACAATATCAGTTCAAGAAATCGTCTCAGGGCGGGAAAGTATATTCGGGCTCGAGGAACACGAGAGACAAGAAGGAGGAACTTCGCTCGCCAAAGCGGAGGAGTTCGCCGCCTCAAACAAGAACGTCGAGGTTTGTAAGATGATAAAAGAGGCACTTTGCGGAACTTCACCCGATCTTCACGGGAACAATTTGTCAAGTGAAGAGGAAGGTTATACGGAAGGTAATTATGGTGGTCTAGAGAAGGAGTCAGTAAGCTTAGCTGGTCGCCTAAGTCAGTTTTTACATAATTGGGAGTCTTTAATCTCAGATCCATTAATTCTGTCATGAGTTAGAGGTTATAAGATTCCTTTATTTCCAAAGTGATACAAACGGTTGGGCCTGCCGAGTCTTATTGGTCTAACCACGAGAGACTAGAGATACATAGATCAATATCTGCACTCCTGTATAAATAAAATAAATATCCTGGACAGTTCATTTCGAAAATCTTTCTTGTATCGAAACCATCAGGTGGTTTTAGATTAGTTTTAAATTTGAAAGACTTCAACTTATTTGTCAAAACCGATCACTTCAAATTGGAAGGTCATAAGACGGTGATTTTTTTAATGTCGAAGGATTGTTTTTTTGCTTCAATTGATCTCATTGATGCTTATTACCTCATTCAGATCCATCCGGAGAATAGAAAATTTCTTAGGTTTCGTTTCGAAGGAGTCTTGTATGAATTTAATTGTTTACCGTTTGGTTTAAGTTCGGCGCCGTATGTATTTACAAAAATACTGAAACCTTTGTTTGCGAAACTAAGAGCAGAAGGTTTTAAATCTGTCGTTTACTTAGACGATATCTTGATTTTAGGTGGACGAATGTGCTCAGAATGTGGAAATGACGGTTAAACTGTTAAAGTTCTTATGTTTTCTGATTGACGAACGTAAGAGTCAGTTAATTCCTAATAAGGAGATTTGCTACTTGGGATTTATATATGATTCAGAGGAAATGTTGGTGGAAAGATTCGTAAATTAAGAGATCAATTGTTAAAATTTGACACTTTGGAGCAGACTTTAATCAGATGCTTCGCCCAATTTATTGGATTGTTAGTCTCTGCATGTCCAGCTGTTCCTTATGGTTGGCTGTATACAAAACGGTTCGAACGAATAACATTTTTGGCTCTTTTAGATAATCAAGGAAATTACGATGCAGTCATGACATTTCCTAAAATGGGAAAAGAAGACTTAAACTGGTGGCTACATAATATTTCTAAAAATAAAAATCCTATCAGAGAGTTTGTTTTTTCGTTGGACATTTTTTCGGATGCGTCACTGTCGGAATGGGGTATATATTCTAACGGGCGAGTTTCTTATAGTTTATAATATAAATATAATATAATATTATAATATAAGATAGTTCATATAAACAGTACAGTGTAGTTTGAAAAAGTGGTAATATTTTTGTCAAGAGAAGAATTTCAATGTGTTTTCAGATTGAATCATAAACATTATAGATTTTTTACTCTTTTTATTTGAGAATGGATTCTCATATGGTTCCCTAAATTCGGCTAGATCAGCAATTTCCATGTTATTAGGATTTCATATTGCCGAGAATGCAGTTATTAAACGCTTTTTGAAAGGTTCTTCCAATTTAAAACTGTCTATTCTCAAATATGACGAGATTTATGATCCAAATTTAGTTTTACAATTCTTCTCATCCGGACCAAAGAATGAATATTGTGATTTAAAGATGTTAACATTTATATTAGTTGTACTTTTAGCATTAATCACAGCTCAGTGCGGACAAAAGTTTAGTTTAATTAATATTAGAAATATTTGTCAGATTGAAAATAATAAAATTGAAATTAAGATTCCAGATGTAATCAAGACGTCGGGGTCGAATCGTAGGCAACCAGTATTCATTTTAGCAAAGGTCCCAAACGATCCAAAAATTTGTGTTTTCTCAGTTCTTATCTGCTTTTTGCGTAAGACAGCAGAAGTTCGCAATAAAGAGACCGCGCTCTTTATCAGTTTTGTGAAGCCTCATGAAGCAGTTTGTCGTCAGACTTTGAGTCGATGGATTAAAACCACATTAGATAAAAGCGGTGTTGATACTAAAATTTTCTCGGCTCACTCGACTCGCCATGCAACGACCTCAGCAGCTTATCGAAATGGTGTGTCTCTAGATGTTATTAGATAAACAGCATGTTGGTCAGAGACTTCAACAGTTTTTGCTAAACATTAAAATTTACCGTTGGCAGTAGATAGATCTATTTTGCAAATTCGATTCTGAATTACAACAAAGTTTAATATTCTTGTATGAAAGTTTATAATCAAAATTTTTTGCCGTAACTTTGACTTTAAATAACTACAATTGATCATCTCGAAGAAGCGCTACATACAATTATGATAGAACTTCACTTGGTAAGTTCATTTAATCAAATAAGTTAATGGCATTGTAATATTGTTTTTATTCTTAACATATACAGAGTGCTTGTTATACTAGTTATTATCATTAATAAAGTAATACAACATTTGAAAATGGTGTTTTTTTATGAAAATTTTTTTCGATAAAATTAGATTTTGATCTTTTGTTTTACCTGGCGCTTTTTATTTATGTATTTGTATTCGAACACATTTTTATTTAATATAATTATAATATATTCAGATTTTTAAAATTAAAAATTTCTTACGCTAAGTTAGATATTGGTTAATAAATATAATTTATATATATAATACTACTTAAACCATTATAAATCAGATATTATAAAATTGTATTTTATTATAATATAAATTGGAATACTGTGACAATATCTGAACTAATTACAGCTGTTCAACTTTCAATGTAGTCAAATTGACTGATTTTTTCAGTTGTTTCAACTGAATTATTAAGTTATTTTCAGTTTAACTGAATTCTCAGTTGAAGTTACTGAATCTTAACAAAATTTTTCTCTGAGAAAGAATGAGAAAAACATGGTTAAATTTATCCTACTTTCAACCCTTATCGTTGAAAAAAAGTTATTTTATTTAAAATTGCAGATTTTAGCCGTTTTGGTCGCACCTCCCCTTAAAAAGTAAACAAAAGTCGTTTTAATTTGAGAGACGAGTTTTTCGGATTTAAGTCCATTTATTTTTGAATGTGTCATACTGCGTCTCCAGGTTCCATTTTTTATTAGGTAAATGTGGAAATGAGCCAACATATGTTTGTTTCATAAAAAACTGTAAACAAATATAGTTTTAGATTCTTTATCGTTTAATTTTTTGAATTTAAATCTATTTTACAAATTACAATTATTTTTCATAATAACCATGAAAAATTGTTTAAAATTTGTAATTTAATTTATAAATGTACAAAGTCAATTATTGATTTTTTGATCTATATTTTATACATTACATATAGTTTTTAAGAACCAATACATGCATGCAAAATTAAAATGTTGAGTTTGTATTTTCAATATTTTTTAAATATTCTACAATTTTGTTCTTATTGTAAGTGTGAACAACATTTTTCAGATCTTGTTATATTGGCTACTCCAATTGTTTTGTCGATGGTTCTACTCTGGAATCTAGTTTAAGAATTAGAATATCTGTAGAATGTTTCTCATCTTGAAGAATTTTAATGAATTTTCAAAATTATTCATGTGAACGTGATATTAAATTATCTCAACGATTGTGCAATGATTTACAAACATTGTTAGATTTCGGGAAGTGATCTATTACTGTATTATAATAAGACTAAAGTGCAATATCAAAAAGAAATGTTTTCAAAAAGGATTGTGCCATTTCCGCCCACCAAAGTTTTCTCGAAGTACTTTAACAAAGGTTTTTTAAATCGTCGTAATTGTCATATAAAATTACCTAAATTTAAAAAATGTAGTTGTTTAAATTTAGATAATACTTTGAAAAGAATTGTCTTATTGCAGAATGGTCTGAAAATGCAATTCTTCCTGATAGTTTGACGTTGTGTAAGAATTATTTGCTTAAGCTTTATGATGAAATGATTGAGAAAATACAAAACAAAATTGACAATACACGAGCTTTTGAAGGTACGTTGAGAAAAACTTTTTTTCACATCAGAAATCAGTTTGTATACATTATCATAATTTGACCAAATTTCTTCTGATTCGATTTGGGTTTCAGTTGATGAAACTTCAGACAGGTGTGGCCGTTATATAAATAATGTAATTGTTGGTGTACCTAATGCTGAGAAAACAAAAAAGGAGTGATTCTTGCAGCTGAAACTTTACCAATCGTAAACGGCGAAACAATGGCGGGGCTAATCGAAAACTCAATGAGAATTCAGAGGTAAAATGGTAATTTTTACGACAGAGTACTTATATTTACATCTGATGCAGCGCCCTACATAATGTTAGCAGGTTGTTTATTACACAGGAAATGTTCTAAACTAGTACATGTAACTCGTTTAGCTCATGGGGTAGCAGAAGAAATTCGATAAAATTATAATAATTTATGTTCCAAAGAAGACATAGAATATGCATACGAAACTTTAATCAAAGATAATTTTTGACAAACAGTAAGTATTACTAATAATTTTCACTTGTGTTAAAATCTTTGCGTTATACATGATAATATTAATAAAAAATTAAATTTTCCGTAGTACAAGTAAAACAAAATATGAACCAAATTTAAAATTGAGCCCAGCTTTTTAAATGAATTTAGCTTTACAGGACCGAACATTGCAAAACAGAAATCATCTTTTTGTCAAACTTTTATTACGATAAATAAGTAACCAATTGTAATCTGATCAAAAATCGAAAATTTGATGCAAGCAGAAATTTATATCATTTTATCAATTTTCTTTAAATCGTGTATCTAAATCTATTTTCTATTGCTTTTTAAAAAATGAGCTTTATTTTGATCAAATTACCATTAAAATCAAATTTTGATGTACTTTTGATTGACAGTTTCTACAAATTAAATTCTTACGCAAAATTTTGAATCAAAATTATACCAGTTTCTATGAAATTTTGACCAAGTTTTCATTCAAAAAACAATTTTTTCACATTCGACAAATATTTTTTTAAAAACTGTCTCATATAAAATTTTGATCAATTTTTGATGAAATTTTATTTTTCGGAAACCACAGTCTCCGGTTTTTTTTAAATGTTTAACCTGAGTCTCTAGTTATTTCGAATTTTTAACTTAAGTCTCTGGTTAAATACCGGAATTAACCTGAATCTCAGGTTGTTTCAACTAGAGATCTCTGGTTGGAGGCTACTGCGCATATATATAATAATCACTTGCTTGTATTTGCTGTAATTATTCCAAAAAATTTCTATTTACTGGGTAACTATCAAAAAAGACCAAAAAGCTATATTTTGCATAGCTAATTTTTGTTTTTCATTTGGATATCTGAAGTAAATGTCAAATAACGACATTATTGACATTATAGTTTTTTTAATTATCATTTTTCATACTCTGACATATAAACCTAAATTAAATCATTAGATTAATCGCTCACAAAGAGTTATATAAGCTACTGAAAAACAGTTTCTGAAAAAAATATGAACAACAAAATTAGATAGAGTTTTAATGAAACTTTCATAAAGTTGTGAAAAAGATCTTCACACATTAACAGTTCTCTGGTAGTGTGTGTGACCAACAATAAAATCGGAAAATTATCCGTCTTATCCTATTAGAAAGAAATAACAAAAAAAACGGCAATGCTTATTGCCACGCTGATCACCGGTTCATTTCAACACCGCTATGACACCTTCGGGAATTGGTTAAATTATAATTTAAATTAATTTAACTGTTTGAATTGAACAATTTAAATACGCGTAAACGTGAATAACTCCAGCTTAAATGTAAAGGCTCATACAGAATAAATATAAAAAAAATTACAATAACGCGTTACATATACTGATTTTACCTTAGTATTCGTACGGAGAGGGGATGTTTTTAAGATTAAAATCAAAACGAAGTCCCAAACTACGGCGATAATTCCCCTAGTAGAAAATTGATCAGGATCTCCACGCCCAATGACTTGCTCCTCATCAGGATTAGACATGGAAAACTAATCAAAGTTTCTCCAGATCAGGACCATAAAAGTACCCAATGGGAAAGTTACAAACAGCCCAAACCTGGCCCAGTAATGGCAGCCAGAGTGCCAGTACTGGCAACTAAAACTGGCAAATTTGTATGCCAGTAATTATTCACTACTAAGCCAGTACTACAG
>JABFPM010001118.1:0-22432 GCA_022817325.1 Idris sp. 1 HC-2018 | reverse complement strand
ATGAAATATGAAAGAAAAAAAGTACAATTAATTATCAAGCTTTCGAGTGAATGCGAAGAATAAAACTAAAAAAAAAAAAAAAAACTTTTCAATTACAAAAAGATAAGTCAAGGAAAAAAGTTTTGTCCTGCTTTTATTAGTCCTACTGAACTTTAAGATTTAACAAATAAAAAAAATGATTCTTAGATTTAAAATTGTAGGTTTTTCATAAAGGTGTAAGTATAGTTTTCCTTTTTTTTTAAATGTTAATAATTTTTAAAGCGACAAAATCAAAGTACTTTAATATATTTTTAAATTGACAAGATGATGGATTATAGATAGCTACTTTTACATTTTTATAAAGCTTATTAATGAACGTCTGCTATGTACATTTTATAATCCTAATCTGCTTCACAATTTTTGTATTATAAATTAATTTCGCAAAAAAATGATTTTAAACTTCTTATTTTGTCTTTTCCATTAAATCTTAAATACACCAATGTGACAATGGCAAAGATTAATGCAAAAATTTGATTAACGTTTTGAGAAATAATAACTCAGTAAATTAAAGAATCGATGAAAAAAAACTTTCGTGTAATTTAGCATAATGTATTTAATTTATTTTGTTAATTGTTTATAATTTTTTAATTTAATTTTATTTGTGAAAATAAACGAAGAAAATGAAGAAATGTCAATTTGATTTTCGAAACTTATTTATAACCAAGAAAATTTGTGTAAATACTAATAAAAGTTGTATCTTATAAACGAAATGTTGTCCCATCCTCGAAATCAAGTATGTTGTAGTATCATACATTGTTGTATTTCAATTAATATTTTAAGGTAGGTTTCATTAAAATGTATCCAGTCGAATTAAACGAAAAAATTGTTTCTTTTTTTATGTACGTGTTTTAACTAACTTAATGAATTTTAATGCAAAAACAAATTAATGTATCTTATTCTATATATTTCAAGAACTTTCAATTCATGCAAAATAAATCTAAATTTAATTACATATTGATATTACATTTTTAAATTTGAAGTTGACATTTAAACAATTTTTTCGAGTAGCGGCATGTTTGACATGGAATGCCCCATATGTTTCATTCATTTTTTTGACTCATATGAAAATCAACAAAACCGAGTAACACATGTATTTACTAAAATAACTTGTCGAGAATACTGGTGTAATAGTAATTTTTTTAAAAATTGAATCTAGATAGTTTATTTTATAAGTCTGATTAATTCTAATCATTCAATTTCATCTGATTATAATATTTTTTCTGAAGGAATGTGTGAAAAAAGGATAATTCCAGAGTCTTTCTTAAATGTCGATTTTCCTCAATTTTTGTACACTTGAACACATAACAGTAGTAACCCAAAAACAAAGCTTTCCCGAGATAGTATGAAATGAACTTGTAATGCAGGTCAGTGCTAGGCTTCACAGTGCGCTTAATTTCCGTTTGGACTGTCGAGTGAAGTAGGGGCAGCTTCCGTGAAATGTAGAGCGCAATTTCTCCATTCGATCAGAACTCCAGTGTATTACCAATCACTTGTTCTGTCGGCAAATAACACGAGTCTCATATCCGTTAATACTGAAAATCGTGTACGCTTTTACCTCCAATTTTTATACTCCTTCACTAACGTTTAATACTCACTGGCTTTAACGATAATCTGGATTTCAAACTTAATGAGTAAAAATTAATAACAATTGCAGCTTATCTTGAAATAAGAAAAACAATAATTACCTTGTCACAATCAAAGCCCAATCGATTTTAATTAAGTTTCAAACAAATTTATCGAGCACAATTTGTATAACCTCCAAAATTCTATTAAAATCAAAATTTTCTATAAAGCTGCAACTAATTCCAACTGAATACAATAGGTAGCGCGCATAATGAAGTACCTATGGCTTTCAGGCCTGGAATAGCTTTAGGATGAGTAAAAGCAAATGGGACGGTTAATTACCTTGGCAAATTAAGTGGAAACGTCCTGATTAGTGGTACCTGTCTGCCTAGTGATGTCACTGCACCGTCTGTGCAATGGTCCACTGTGATTCGAAACCTCTGTACCTTCCAGGACTGTGCATACAAATTAGCTACTCCATCTACTTCAACTGAAAACTTACGTAATCGGTGACAAAAGTTGGAACGAATGCTTTCAGTACTTTATTATCATTTGTTTGGACCAAGAAAGACATTTGTATTTCAAGTTTCAAGCTTGATTAGTCTGCAAAAACAGCTAAACAGGTTAAGCCTCCAATAAAATATATTATTAACACGCCTGTTAGAGCGAAAAAGGCTCAAATTCTTGAATGCTGACTTTAGTGAAGATATTATTGAAGATAAAACTGAATGTTTATTCATTATGAAAAGTTGATGTTCGAACTCCTTCCTATGACAAATAACATTCACAAATAAATTTAGAAATATACTGAAAGATAATGAGAACATTTTTTGTCCGGTCCGTTCTTCTAGTGTTAGCACGATAGAACACTTTTATTCCATCAATAACTTTTTTTAGTTTCAATCCGATTTTGAATTATCACTTCTTAATCATTCTGGTGAACTGAAAGAGTTAGCAGTTTTTACTTCAAATCGAAGTTGTTCTTTGATTGATTCAAAATATGAGTTAACACATGTACACAATTCAAATATCTAGTCAGCTGATCCAAGTGTGTCATGTGAACAAAGCAAGGGAGTTGAAATACCTAATTCGATAGTCTCGTTAGTCACGTTAACATTGAATAATTATTAATTAATAAATGTATACTTTTAATATTCCAAAATAAATTTATTTCGCTGAATAACATACTTTATCTGTAACAAATGAAAAAAGTCTTTTAAAAGTCAGTTGTAAACAAACACATTTTATGTTATGATAAAATGTACGAATTTTAAGTGTTTACTTTAAATAAAATATTTATTAGTATGCTAATTCAAGTGATAAATACAGGAAAGTTAATGTATAATAATAATATTTAAATTTATAATTATATATAAATCATATTTATAGTTAAATTTGGATTGTTTTATTAATTTCGAACAAAAGTTGTAATGATTTCTCTGAGCCATACTTTTAATCTGAAGAATTTAAAACCAATGACTACAATTTTATAAAAATAGTTACAATACTGTAATTATAAATTTTTTAAATTATTGCTATACATTAATATAATCCTTAATTTTCTTTACATACATTAAAAATTGAAAACTAATAAAAGAGTAACACGTAAAAAAACACTAATGATCGCTTCTTTATACTTGAAACTTAACTAAGACAATAATATGAATTAGAAAGAAATTCATATTTTATTAATTAAAGTAAAGTAAAAGTCATAGTAAATAATACGTACTGACAATCAAAAAAGTAATTCCATTTACTTCTATTTGTAAACACAAAATGAATGGAATTGTCTTAAAATAATACTTATTTTTTAATTTTTTGATTTAAATACCTAGCAAACATATGAAAGTATAACTTATTATCTGTTAAAGCTCTAAACTCAAAAAATATTAATTTTAACAGAATTAATAAAACAATGCAAATTAAAAATTTCAAGACATTTGACCGAAAGTATTTTTCTTACCATTCTGGGTGGGATCCTTTTTATTTGAATTACATGTTCATATTATTACAGAATTCAATTACAAGGAATTTTTGTATTCAGTAAATAAAATTGCACCAGTTATTGTATTTAATAATTTGATATTTAATAAATATTATATATAATTATTGATTAAAAAAGATCGTTGGTTCCTTTGTATTTTTTTTGTACCGTTAAATATTAAATACCAGAAATTTAAATAACACGTATTTATCATCGGAATATAATTGGAATATATTCGTCCTTATAATCGGAATAATCAATGAATCAAACACGTTCACATTCTGAATAAATTTTAAAAAAAATATTTAGATTTAAAAAAAACTGGAGAAACAATCGGAAAACCGGAGACGTGGGCCCCCTAAGCAGAAATTGTCCAGCATCTATTCTAAATCTTCAATTTACGTATAACATTCTTGGTTAAATTGTTATTACTATTCAACAAAACATTTAAAAATAATTTTTTATCAAATATAAAAGCGTTTAAAAATAGTTTTCGAGAGTAATATTGTAAACATAACCTCTACAACATTTACTCACATATGTTACTCAGTTCGACTCAATTTTTGAGTTCAATTGAGTAAACTTTAGAGATTTGTACATTTCAACTGAAATTTGAGTTGAGTCTACTCAAACTACTATACAATTTCTTCAGTGTATGTGTCAATAATTTACTGACGTTTCGTTTCAAGTTTTTGGTGATCTTTCGTTAGTGTTTACATTTTTCATTTCATATAAACATAAATATTTCATTAAAAATCTAGTTTCTCTAAATCAAAGATTTATATTGGAAACAAATTATCAAAGTAGATAGTTTGGAATTTTGTTTCGTGATTATTATTGATTGCACGCCACCTATGATAAATTCTGCCAATTATAGTTTCGCTTTATAAATCAATGCAAATATTCATATTTACATTTTTCAACCACACTTTAAATTTTAATTCTTTTTATTTTATCATCTTTGTAGTGGTCTTTCGTTAGTGTTTACATTTTTTATTTCATGTAAACGTACGTGTTTTACTGCAAAAAAATATTAATATGGATTTTCACGAATTTGTAGTGAAACATAAGTTTACATAAAATGAAAAATGTAAACACTAACGAATAACCACTATAAAGATCATAAAATGAAAATAATATTTTTTATTAAAAATATTTGCTTTTACAATGTATTTTTATATGTTTAATTTTTATATGTTTTCTTGTTATATTTGTAAATCTTTAAGATAAATTGTTATTATATTCTAGTAAACCTAGTTTTTGATGGAAATTATTTGATTTGTTTTTTATCAAATTTATCGAGGTTAATTTTTTTGATTTTACGAACGGCACATGAAAGTCTGCGATTTGTATAACCCGATATAATACTGTTAGTTATAAATGGGTTGGTCAGAGCAAGAGTGGATCAAGTGTACTTATTGATATTCTTGATTTGAGTGTCTATTATGTAATAAAAAACATATGTATTTTAATATTCCATAAAAACAAAATTGATTTCTAAACAATTGCACTAAACAAAAAATTTACTTTTACTATGAAGCAAAAATTATGTCAGAACAGAAGTAGATGAATTCTATAATTTTTTATGATGCAATTGAAATTTTTATAATAACTTAAAGAATAATTTTACAAATATTTTTTTGGAAAGATATTAAATAAATCTGAGTTTGAGCTGTAAAAGGTAATCAAAACGTGGAGTTTATCTGTTGAAAATGTATACATTTCAAAAATGTGTTCATTATTTTAAAACAAAATATATATATATATATATCTATTAGAAAAACAAAATACATTACTGATTTTGAAACTATTTGTATTTTCAAAATATCTTATTATTTCGTGACAAATTCTATAAGACAAACATTTCATTGAAATTGAATGAAATCCATAAAATAAATTAGGATAAACATAATTGAATAGTAAAAGACAGTCAGAAAAGCATAATTGATTTGAGAATTAGTAGTAGCGTTAGAAAATTGCATGCATTTTAACTCGAAATCAACTCAAATGAACTTGATTCAGTCTTGCTCTGACTAGTCCAAAAGATAATTTAAAAAGTGATCATTTGCCGAAATAATATATTTTAATTCTATTTATCTTATTTAATCATAAAAATCCAAAAAATGCTCCAACTGTTTATATCTTTATAAATTCTTTTTAAATATACGATTTTTTGGTTGTTTATGATTAAATAAGATAAAAATGTTCTATTTTCTTAATTTGAAAAAGTGAAAATGCACTTTTTCGAAATGTATTATTCGTGTTCTTTCAAAAAATGAATAGTTCTTTTTCAAAAAAGTGAACTAGTCACATTGCAAAAGAGTGAAAACTTTATTCAACAATTTTCATTACACAAAAAAATAGATAAAAACACTTTTAAAAAGTGAAATTTTCATTTTTTCAAATGTAGACAGTAGGGGTAGGTGACTTGTCGGTAGTTTTAAAATTAACCATCTTCCAAATTTTAAAATGAAATACAGATTTGCTTTGAACGTTTTGCTGCAATTTAAAACGCTAAATTTTCACTATTGCAAATTAATTTTCTTGTTATTATAGTCAAAAGTTGTTAAATTTATTATAACCTTTTATTGTGCGAAATTGAATGTTAAAATTAATATCGAAATTAAATTGTAACATACATGTGGAAATTCAAAGGGCACTTTCCGTGTATACAATGAAAAAGAATAAAAAAAATTATGAGTTTGGCGAACAAAGTTAACTCGATCGCGCACCTTTAATTTCATTAAAAATGATCATACAAGTATAACGAAATGACCATTCACTTTTGCGTTTATAGTGCTGATACGGAATATCACGTTACTTGCACGTATGCGAGTATCATAAGAGACCATAATTAACGGTGCTTTAAAATTAGCAGATAATTAATATTCCCATTAATCCCGTCACAGGTAATTATGAGTGAGTTAGATGTCCGATTCAATATTACGTTTCAATGCAATTACTATTTCCATCGAATGCCGCTCGTTGCCAACGTTTTCATTACATGCTCTGTGAACAAAGAAACTTCACACAATTGCCATTATATTTCTCCCGAAGCTGTGTCTTTTATCAAATATGAACAATTAATTTGAGAATTAAAAAGTTACAACCTTAAGATTTGTCTATAGGTAGATAAAATTTTATCAAATTTTATTTACAATACAAAATTTCTTATTCTAACTTACAAATGATCAAATATTAAAAATTAATCATTTTTAAATTACCTTTAAAATAATGGTTAAGAAATTGGACATATATTTTTTAAAACAAGATTTAAAACTGAACAAGATAAATGAAATATAAAAAAAAAGAGGGGGGGGGGGGAAAGAAAAATTCAAGGAAAGAAATTAAAATTTAATCAATTTAATCCAGAGCGAAATTAGCCGAAATTTTTAATTTAATTGCGAACCCATCCAAACACAAGTTCTCGCAGATTTAATTACACCGTTGGAAGCAAAATTATTTCTAATAGATATTCTCCTTTTTGGGTGAGATTTTTTTCTAGTTGGGGGTTTCGTGAAGCTTATGAAAGCATGCTGCAATGTTCATGGTTCAGCTCCATAAATTTCTTTATTAGAATCCTTTTGCTGCATTATTTGCGGAACACTTTGCACTGATGACCTTTATCTCCAGTCGTAATAGTGTTTTGTTAATGCTGCTTTTTACATTAACTTCTTTCGAAAAGAATACGCTATCAACGCACATGATTGAATGTTGAACACATTATACATAATTCAGAAGCTGATTTGAATTATAACAGTTGCACTTTTGTTATCTAAAATTAATTCAATTTTTTGTTCTTCCAAAAAAAAAAAAAATAAATAAATAAATAAATAAACTGCAGACACCATTTTGTAATTTGTTCTCTCTAAATCTGAAATTTAGCTAATATTCCAGTAAATGTTGCTGATTTTAATATATTAATCTGCTCCTTTTTTTTAATTAAAAAACTATTCTTGAAATAAGGATATTTATTTTTTAAATTTACTTGAATAAACACAATGTTTAATTAATTGTGAAACTGCAACAAAGCCGGGATTTTATGAAAATTATTTTAACTTGCAGAAAAAAAGAAAACTTTTCTAATACTTTTGAAAAACAGTCTGAAAGAAAACATGAAAAAGCTTGAAATATAGGACATCCATCTGTTCATGATAGAAAAGATCAATACTTTGTGAATCTTCCGATAAAAGAATTGAAAATGGACTTCGATACATTTATATATAATAATATAAAAAAATCATCATCCAGAATGTTCATCAAAATCCTCATTTAAAAATTGATTTTACAAAGTTTTCTTTTCTTATTTTCAACCAAACATCCTGATATTTCCTAATGAAATGGAAAAAAAAAATTTTTTCCTCTCCTGTATATCATAATCTTTCGATTTGACAGCTACTTCTGGCTGACGAAAATAATTCGAAAGAAAAATACACACCTCGAATCTGAAAGTAATTGCAAGACGAGATTAAAGTGAGCTTAATTGATAGAATAAAAGCTACGCTGTTTTCTTTTATTTTCTTTCTTTTAATAGCCGAGAAAAGTTGGTTTGATTAATCGTTAGTCTTGTCTCATCGAATAAAGCAAGTTCGTTAATTAATTATTGCATGTGATATTATCGTCTTATCAATTAATAGAACGCCCTTAGCGCACTGCTGTGTAACTACAATCAGCTTTTAAGAAGCTTGCTGCAGTTCTTTGGTTAGGCATATCCGCTTAAAAGCCCTTTGATCACGCGATGCCACCACAATGCTGAAACGAAGAAATAACCATAAGGTGAAAAGTAAAGTACGTAGTACACAAATCGTTCTAATGAAAAGATATGAAACGAGTCGACCTTTAACACCGTAAAATACGCAAACGCATTTCACTCTTTTTTTTCTTTCTTCTTTTTACAACCTCATTTTTTTATATTGCTGTTTTTCTGTAAATTTTTAAACTTTGATATTGTGTTATAACGCTATGGTTTACTCAAAGAACCCTGTTGAGGAAAACTATTTTTAAAGCAGTGCAGTTTATTAATCATTTATGTTAATTTTTTTTAATAAATACACTTTTCAATGCAACTTGAGACACATTTAAATCAAGCTTTTGTTCGGATATACCTAACTGAAACAGTTTAGACACAGTTATTTTATAAAATTACTCTATTATTTTGTAAACAGTAGGTATCAGTAAGCTGAAATTTAATTCACAAATGTGTTTGAAAAATAATTGAAAATTCGGATTATTTCTACTACTGTAAGTGATTGTCAAAGTTGAGATCTTTAGAAATAAGTAATTTCTTTTTTTTATTTATGTATTCAGAAGGAATTTTTAAATTTTGTAGATGATACCAATAAGTCAATCAGTGATCTCTTTTGAGAACTTGATAATTAAATTGACTTTGACACACAAAAACGTTTAAATTAGTTGTTTCATATAAATTATTTCTCAGCCAGGAGTTTTTCCTCCCTTTTTCATCTTAATCAAGTGTACGCTGTGTGTATTTTTGCACTACTTGTTTGCTTATGCAATATATCGTATTGATTTTCACGTGCTTCTACGTGCACTTCTTTTATGTTTGTTAATTTTTGTGTGTTTGAATTTCGTTTTGTTATGTCAACATATTGTTATTTATTATTTCTTTTCGTGAAAATTTTTGCTCACATTAAATATTGCATTAAATGCCTTTTTGTGTTCTTTATAATACTTATGGTTCGGTGTGAAAAAGGGGTTGTTAAAAAATTAAATCTAATTATATAACAAAACGTAAATCAGAGTTTGCAATTATTAATGAAAGTTATACATTCTAATTATGATGATTAATTATTCTTAAGAATAATTAGGCGAATTCGGATCTATATATAATTAAACTAGAATTATCTCTGCCGATCATTATTTACATCAACTAATAAGCATGAAGATTATTGCTCTGTCTGTGACATTGTTAACTAAAAATAAAAATTCAAATAATAGGAAACATCAAATTTATTTGTCATTAAAAAAATTAGATTCTATCAATTTGTTTTATAAATTGTTTTAATTTATAAAAGGGAGTAATATTTGTGCACAAAAATATTGAACTCATAGTGAAAATTAAAAAAAAACATGAATTAAAATCAGTCAATTTCCTTTAATTTATTTTTCATAAATTTGCTGTGCTCATAAAACATGTAAAATACGATACGTTTGTTTGGAAATACAAAAATATCACAAAGCAAATTGTTCATCCGAAGATGCGTTTTTAAAGACATTAAATATTCATAATCATAAAATCATATAGATAGCAAAAATTAAAAAAAAAAAAATCTTTTATCACAACACAGTTATGGCAATTCAACGGCCAAGTTGGTCATTGATAAATAGCGCCGGCGCTTTATATCTGCTGGCACAAAAATATCACGCGGAATAATTTTGGCATAAAAATTGCGCGCATAACATTCGTGCAAAAATATATCAGATCGAGCAAACAAATTGGCTCTGCTGTGCTTTGATATTGCTCACAATATATAATCATTGAAGGCAGATACATCGGACGTGTTTATCTTCCATTTATGTAATTTTATTAGATATATACGTGTGACGCATACTCCCGGATATAGTCTGTTTGCTTGTGGCCGGAAAATAAGAAATCAACAAGAGTTTGCACTGGCAGACTACAAAATACTATATACAAGATATACATGCACGAGTTTTTGAGCTCTGACTCACGTTGCGGTCATCCAACCGTATTTATATATATGTATATTTATAAATTCAGTTATCTGTGCAAACGAATATGAGTTTATTTGCAAACAAATGTGTGTGCTTACAAAAGTCAGTCTCTGCACTTCAATTTTGTGTACAAAAACGCTGTCACGTACGTAGAAATGAAAAGTGTAATTTATTAATTGAAAATAAAAAATCTATAATTTTTATTGCATTCCTCAGTAGACAAAATGTTGCTGAAAAAGTCTGAAAAAATCTTTAGGAAAATCTGATCCAGGTACATAAAATGAAACATAAATGTGACATAAATGGACCACACTATGAAAGTGTGTGTTCTAATACTCTTGTCTTCGGAATGTCACTGTAGAGACATGGGTTCGAATCTTCAAAATGGATTTTCTACTCCCATAAATATTACATTTATTTTCTAAATATGTTGACAGCAAATATTATAAAATTAAAATAATAAATCTTGAAAAAATTAGTAAATACACAAATTTAAACACAAAATAGCATAAGGATCTTATGAAACATATATGTTACTATATATGCCTCACATATGGTGCCATGTATACTGTATATGTTGTGATATATGGGACATATATGATGACTCACCTTTATACATGATAGCATTTATGATACATATTTGGCAACATACATATATGTCACATTTATGTTGCTATGGATATTTTTAAAAAAATCTTAATATCATATGTGGTTTATTTTTTTTTCATAAAGTTGGCTATAATTTACATATTTTGACAATAGAATTCAATGACTAATTTTGTACTAAAAAAAAAACATAACAGCATATAATTTGTGTGCTTAAATAATTATTGCAATATTATCACACAGACGAAATACACGAAAAAATTACTATTTCGCTTACAAAAATTATTCTTTGTTCTAATTCAGTAATAAATTCATGGTTGGGACACTGGAATTTCATGTTTTAATTTGACATTTTATTTTTAACTAAAAAATATATATATATATATATTTTTCAAATAAATGTTTAACATTTAAAAGTAGATAACTACAAAACAAAAAAAAAGAATTCTCGTTTGTTTTCATGTTCAGTTATTTAAACTTGTCCAAATTACTCTTCCAATTAAACACGAAAAGATACTTGTATTACATCAACGGTTTACTCCAATAAATGCAGCGAGTTCATAAAACTTATTTTTCGCATTGGCTGTTGGATTTAATTACGCAATGAAAGAAAGAAAAAAAACATGAGCGTTTTATCCGGAAGTCGTTTCCAATGATATTAAATAAGTTTAACGTCAGTATCGAGTGCACATCTATTCTTTATTTTTTTTTCTCAAATCTTCTGGCTTTTCCATCTTCTTTGGTCACGACACTGGCTTTCCGGTTGCATCGTTCCTTTTTCCTTCAACGTCTGACTTTCTTTTCTTTCCTCCTTCTTCATGTAAAGAGGTGGTACTGAGGAAAAGTAGTCGATAACTTGATAAAATCAATTTTCTAGTACGAAAAAAAGGAGCTTGAAGGAGAGATGAAAGAGAGAGGGATGAAAAGAGATGTTCAGTTCTTGAAAAGCATTCGAAAAATTGAACTCTATCCGCGAATTCTACATCGTAATTATCTTCTTTTTTTTTGTCTCTACAAGAAAAGTCAGTTAACATTGTTTCGACAAGAAAATTACAATGATTTAAGAAAGAGAAATAAATTTCACTTTCGTTTTATTTAAGTAAAAATCTGTATTAAACATCAATAAGATCTGAGATTTTCTCTTTGTCATGTACATATTTTAAAATTTGATATCAATAAATAATTGAGGGGGTTAAAAGCAAAACGCGTAAAATCCATTTTTTAAACAAATATTTCAATAATAAACTTATGCAGGTGAGGACATTACCTGTTCGATTAAAAGACTGCAAATGCCTAAATATTCAACATTAAACTAAAAATGTTCAGTTTTTATAATGGGGCTTTCTAGCTCTCATCTAAAATTCAGTTACCAACATGTTTTTTGTAACTTTCTCATAATACACCAGGGTGGATTTTACGCGTTTTGCTTTTAACCCCCTCAATTTTAAGTATGCTTATTAATTGAGTTTTTCATCGTCCAACATTTTTGTTGCATTAAACGTTAATACCGAATGAATTTCAAATGATTCAATCATGATAAATAACACAACTCAAATTATTGATTATTAATACTTTATTAAATAGTTAATCAGTGAAATTTCATAAAATTTTGTTCTATTTTAAATGCAACATGTATATGTAAAATAAACTTTTTTTTTTGTACAAATTGCAAGTATTTCGAGACTACAAAGAGGCGTAATTTCAAAATGATGACGATGCGGATATGCAAAACGCGCATACATATATATATATGTAGAAGTCTCGCACATATCGGCAACGAGCTTTCGTAGCAATTGTGCTTGGTTTCTTCTAGTCGTTTGGCCGATGTAATCACAAGTGCACCGTATATTATGCGCTTTATAATGCGCCAGTTACAATATTTTACAACTTTACGAATGAGCGCAAGCACGCTGCGTAGCACTGGAGTCTTACAACGGACAGTGGTAAGGGTCAACGTTCGGTCGGCCAGCCACCATTAGTCCCTCGCGTGTTTCGCTAATTTTTTTTCTCTCTCTTTACTTTTTTTGCAACTCTTTTATTACACTTTCAATACATTCGGTAAATCATATATGGCATTTTCAAATATACTAATAATGAGTGTTACAAATCTAGCAATTTTAGACATGAAAAATTTTTATTATGTACTATTAAAAAAGAATTATGGAGAATTTAAAATAAAATTATAACGCAAAATGTTAAATTAGAGTAATTTTACAGTGTAGCACGTAAATTTGATTTCATATAATAAAAAAATAATATAATTAAACAAATTCTTGCAATTTTTTCCGCAATCGATGTTATTGAATAAGAATGACAAAAATATGTTTAATAAAACAATAGTTGTTGTTAGAAAAATTTTAATCATTCGATTCTTTGAATTTTTTACTTTTTATTTAGTAAAAGAAATTTCCATTATTTTTTAAACTGTTCATCACAATAATTGATCAAATTTTTCAAATACCGCATATTGTTATATCAAAGTTGATTTAAAAAAGGTTTTTTTTTTATAAAATCTGTTAATAGTTATTACAAAAACCTGAAGCACATCATGTAACGTGAGTTAAAATTGGAAGCTGATACCGAGAAAAACCTCTGTTAAACTCAAGAAACATTGTCCATTTTTAAAGTTAAAATAAAAAACGTTCGTCCATTAAAGATAGCAATAGAAAGCGTGTTCCATTAGCAGAAAAGCTCGGAGTCGCGTGCACTTTAGCATACAAACTCGTAGTTATATTTTTAATGACTCGAAACAAACGTTCAAGCAAAATACAAGATAGTTTTCCCTCTGTGTGTATCGTTGGAACATAATTAAAAGATGGATATCCTTATGAACTGATGTTGAAGTTTTAATGATTTTGACCGAAGATACGCGAGAAACTTGTGCTCGCCGCAGCGATTATGAAGTACGATTAAACTAATTGAAATCAAAGATCTTCACTTGGTAAATGTGAGATCGTTTGATTACATTTATCAGCTTGTATTATCTGCGAGATCTGCGTGATCTCCTAACAAATTCCATGTAAATTGCCGGCAAAGAATTCCTCCGTGAGTGTAATTTATCAAAATGACGCACCTGCAAATTGTTTTATCTTGCTTTAATTATGTTTCGGGTCGACCGAATTTCTACAATTTGTTCGAGGGTTAACTTTAAATAAAAGACACGAAAAAAAGGCGTTATTTTTTATTTTAATTTGTACCTCAGAATTTTTTCAAGCATAAAATTAAAGGGAAACAGTTATTTGACATTATTAAGTATGAGACTTCAGAAAAAAAGAAAAACGTACATCAAGTACATAATCAAAGCAGCGACATTTTTTTCGGCCTTGTATCTTTAATATCATCCGTCAAGATTTGTCCTAGGTGACAGTCTAGTTGCGCGATCACTTAGTTTTTCCCAATTGTGCATTGTCACAGAACTGAACAAAAAATATTCTTCTTTTTTTATTAAACGCAACATTCCGAAAAGAAAAGTTAGATTATTTTTGCTTGTAAGCAACATTTTTATTTCTGAAATATACATTTTGTAAAATACACAGATAGATTTATTAAAAAGTATCAAGAAAAAAAGGATAAGATTTAAGTATATTAGTGTTACACTGGTGGAGCTGGTCTTTTTCATTCACACATATATATATGTACATAAAATAATACTAGCAGTAACGGAAAGTGAACGAAATGAGTTAAGTAATTTAATTTTGCGGCAATTTATTTGTGTTAGCCAGGCTTCGAGAAATATCCTTTTAAATAGGATTTGCCTGTTGGAACACACAGTCCCTATATGAATTGTAAGTTAAAGCTCCGTATGCGGAATAGTTTCATCCTGAGCACATAAAGCAGTCGATTCTCTTTGCGTTTGATCTCCCAAGAGGACAGTTCGTTAACCGATGACACGCTTTTTTTTCACATAATTCTCTGCTCCGGAGCTCTCCTTTGATCCGAAGCACTGTTGCTCCATTTTGTGTGATGCTTTTTAATGAGTGTCACGTAAAACAATATTTTTTCTAATCTTACATAAATATTTCTAATGTAAGTTTATGGTAAACTTTATTTTTCTGTGAGTACCCTTGTTTTGCTGCCTGCTTTTCTTTTAAACTGCAGATATATTTCACTGCGAAGCAATTATAATTACAATTATAATTGTCTACAATTTAACTAAAATATGCTCGTAATAGTGAAATATAGAGTTAGCTGAAATAATTGGAATTCTCTGTTAAAAGCCCAAAATATATCAATTTCAAAGTATTTAGGAATTAAAAAAAACTTTTCCATGTAAAAAGTCCCTTTGACTGGAGCGAAAATAAAAAAGTTTTACAAAAAATCTATAACAAGAGTTTCTCAAAAAGCAAATTTTTAACAACATTTTCCAGCTTCAAAAGGCATTTTACAGGCAAAAAATGAAATTACATTTTTGTAGCTAAAGAAAAGACGCCAATTTAAATTTTATTTTATGAATCTTAATAATTTTGCCAATACAAATAAGTGTAATTGAAGTTGAATAAACTTATAGAACTATGATATAATAATCATAACCTAATTTCGGTGCAAAATTGTGCATCCAATAATTTGTTTGAAACTTGTACACGTGGCGCTGTTAACGTCGAGTGACACAAACCAACGAAACAGATGCGGCTTGCTGCAACTTTCATCCTGGCACAAATTATCCCTCGTGTAAGTTGTCCCAACTTCAATATGGCGAGGGACTACAACGTTAGCTAAATTCTTTATGGCTGCCAACAGTCTGTTTTCGCAGTTGTAATACGCACGCAGAAGTGATTGATGCAATGTTTAACTAGCGTCTAATGGCGTTAACGTTGTTAACCTAGCTTGATATTTGCTAGGATAATAATTCATTAACGGCGTCTCTGCACAAACGTCTGACACTTGACGCATAAATCCCAAGATTAAGCTGACGGCTTTTATTGCGTCTAATCATGCGTCTCGTTTCAAGCTAAGTTAGCGCGCGAATAAAATTATTTCGTCAAAATAAGATTAATTAACAGAAATCAGTGGCAAAAGCTAACTTAGTCACAACGTTGAAAATTAATTTACCATAAAATACAATTTAGACTTACCTTGGCTGTTATTTTTTGTTAGTTAGCAAAAAGAAGCACTTCTTCTTTCTTCTGCTGTGAAAATTTCACTCATTGAGCCATAAAATATTGTAATATTGATAGTGTTAAAAAATGCATTTATGGCGTTCAGTATGTTGGTATCCATTGAGATTAAACCAACGCCATCTGTGTAGCTTCCTTCGAGCTGACTCAGAGTGTGCTTCTCATAATTTTTTATCTTAATGTCTGGAGGACATAAAAATAATGACCAATTTATAAATAAAGATTACAGACAAACTAGAAAACTTGCAGCAAAAAACAGTCTGTATACCTTTCGAGAAACACTAAGAGTAAATTTTAGTAAAATGTGAATATTTTTTCGAAGTGTTTTTGATTTTAGGTAGTAATTAACAATTGAAAAGGTCCATAGGACCCTAACATAGTAAACTCCGAAGTTTAATTCCAATCGAAACTATCGGTACCTAAATATCAAGCTAAGATTACAAGTATGTATTATTTTGAATCTCATAGGTTTTTTATGATACAATTTAGGTATATAAAATTATTAAACATGATAATTATAATCAATTTTTTGAATATACCGCTTTAAATTATAACCTTTACCATGATTGACCAATTAGAGCGCAAGTTAACCAGCTGACATTTTAACCTGTTGGTTGTTTTTATTCATTGTAGTGAACAATTTTTTTTGTAACATTTTTTCGAAAACAGAGAAATTTTGTTGTTAAATTTAGCTTCAAATAAAGGAGACTCAAAGTGTTTTGCCATGAAGAATGTTTCGACAAATGAATTAAAAATATTTAGATTTTTTTAATTAATAATAATAATAATAATATACTAAAAATGGAGTTGATTTGACAACTGCAACGTTAATTTTTTTAATAAATAATTTTTACGTTCAAAAGTGAATTTTTTTACTAACTGATTATTGAATTTAGTGAATAATTATCTATTTTAGCTCGTATTTAGTTGACGCTTAATTTTACACATTCATTATTCAATTGTGGTTGAATTGTAATGGTTTATTATTTGAAATATTCTTTATTTTCTTTTATTTACCTCTTAACATAAAAAATTACCTTTTAATATAAATTTCTTATTAACGTACTTTTATACGAATTATTTTCATTTTTATAAAAAAAATACCTGTAGAATGTTAAACACAATGCAACTAACAGTGTTACATAAATATCACAATTGAGAACAAAAAATGCATAAAACAAAAATCGTCGAAACATCCTGAGTCTCCAGTACTTATTAGTTAAATAATTTGATATTTATACTTTAATAAAAAAAATTATGTTTATATGGAAATTTTGCAATACATTTGCAAATTTGCAAAAAATAAAAAATGTCTCAAAATTGCATGCACTACCTTAGAATTTCGATTTTATATGTCGAATATAACTATATAATCGACAAAATCAACATTTCGTTAAAAACAAAAACATTAATGTCAACAGGTTAAGTTGGGGTCCTCTAGATCCCAAGATCGTAAACTTTTTAAGATTTCTTAACCATAGTATTTATATGGCTGAAATCAAAATTACAAAATTAACAGTAGGTTTCCATGGAGTTTTCATTGTTAAACTAACGCCATCTGTGCAGTTTTTCTCTAACTAATGTACTTTTTTTAACTCGCGAAAAACACGAATTAAATTAGAAGCTTAATATAATAAGCGACGATTTGTGTCATCTACCAACCATGTCTAATGCAGTTTTTGCTTTTTGCAGATGCTTGTGAAAGAACTTATTGTTCCTGGGGCGCAAACTGTGTCGTAACGGAGAATGGGCGTACTCAGTGCGTGTGTCCTGTAAATTGTCCTACGGAGCCCGCTTTTGTTTGCGGCTCCGATGACGTGACATACACAAACCACTGTCATTTACGACGTACAACCTGTCAAAAGAGGGAGGTCACTCGAGTGAAACACCAAGGTCCATGTGGTAAGTTGATGTTGGTTATCATTTTATGTGCTATGAAATTATATATGTGTATATATTATTTCCAGGTATTTAGTATCATTAATTACATTACTTTTTGTTAGTTTGGGAAATGAATGAAAACAAGATCATAATTTTGTGTGACAATTGTTGTGTATTGTTATTACTTTTTTGTTTTAAATGAAGTTTACATTCAAATAACTTGAACATTTTAGTTAAATTAATGCAAATATTAATTATACTTAATACTTTCAGATGATATTAAAGTGTTTTTTAATTGTATAAATTTGCAATAAATTGACAAATTATTTTGAATCTAGTTTGTAATACATTTACAAACTTGAAAATTACAACAATCGTCTAATAATAATTTAAAAATAAATTAATAGCACACAGTCATGTGCAGATATTTGTCTGCCCAGTGAAAATCAATAATCTTATATTTATTTATGGTTGAACATATTTGAGGAAAGTGGATTGTTGTAAACAGTATATATTTCAATTAACTATCGGACTGCTATGAAATTGTCTACAAAAGTAGAAGTAATATGGAACCGAAATTGACTGATGACAAATTCAATTTGGACTGGTTAATATTAAATTTCACATTATAATTATTAGAACTAGGGTTATAAAAAATTGCAAAAAGTAAAATATATATGAATACTTCAGACTATTATTCTTTTGCTTCTTGGACTCTCAAACACATGAAAAAATTAGACCCCCAAAAAATGTGAAGGGTGACACTTTTAAACATCCAAATAAATAGAAATAGGAAAATCGTAAAAAGGAACTTTTGCAGGGAATTGCTCATACAACCATTAAAATATATCACCATAAAGTTAACAAAAAATATCTTTTAATTTTCTTGCCAATCTAAATCAAGATTTGTATATTCAGACATCTCACGAGGTTTTTAATCCCTGCATTATTTGAATGCAGATTATAATAAAAGAGAATTAGTGATCCCGTGCTTTGTTTTCTTTTCGTTTGGCATTAAATGTGAATCTTCGCGCGCAAGGAAAAAGGATACATGCTGGTGATGGGAACAATGCGAGGTGAATATTTGATGTTTCTGAAAACAGCAGAGATAGGACGGGTTAATTATACGAGCTGCCACTCCTCCGTTGGTAACCATAACGAGAAGAGAGCTGACTTTTTTCAAAGACAAACGAGGTGTCAGGGTCGCGTGCGCAATATGCGGCGAGAAATAAAGGTGCAACTCTGCACCAGGCTCATATTTAGCAGAGAAAATGCCGGACACAAAAAATACATTGAACCAATGTTACCGTACTCTTTTTTTCAACTTTCACGTACATGATGAAATAGAAATTTGTTTAACTGCGATGTACTGATAAAGAATGTAACTTTTGTTTCAATAAGACTTTTAATTCGAAGAAACATTATGCAGGTAAAAATCTATATAGGGGCTATACGTGTACCAAATCTATGCTACCATGTATAAGACATGTATGTTACCCTATATGAAACAAACACGACATAAGTGGTTCTGAGGATTTTTTTTTTTTTTTTAATATTTATGTGTGGCAACATTTATGTGACATATATGTTATCATATATGTTCTATTTATGCTAACATATGTGAAAGTGAGTCTTTATGTATGCGAGGATTTGTGTCCCATATACATTTTTTTGATGATTTTTAAGGGAGTTATGGCTGTTTGAAATTTGTTCTCAAAAACATGCATTTTTAGTGTCACAACCCCTAAAGTCATACAAATTATAAATATTTTCAAGTAAGGAATTCGAAAGCTGAAATCTCAATCTTTCAAACATACAAAAATTACTTGCAATTTTTTACCGAAATGACAAAGTTATTTCATTTTGAAGTGAGTAAACATTTTAAACGTTGTCAGAGTTTTCCAAACTTTTGAACATAACTGTATGGTTTCGCAAGATCCTTAAGATATTTTGTTATTACATTTTTTCATTCAATAAGTTTTTCAAAATAACTAAGCTTTATTATTTCTATTTTATGATATATTTGTCAACTTATATACAAAATATTTGTAATATTTGTGAGAATAGAAAATCCATGTTGAAGACTTGAACCCTTGTCTCTACGGTGCTATTCCGAAGACTTAAGTACTAAACCAGACGCCTTGTTAAAAATGTCAAGAAATGAGCCTACTTAAAGAAATTATTTGATCACCTTTTTGACAGCATTTGATAAGAAAGACAACACAAACTAAGTCACATATATGCGTTCGAGTGTGTAGTATAATACCATTTATGTTTTATCTGGGTTAGATTTTGCAAAAGATTTTCTTATGTAGAAAATTAGATATATGTCACACATATGCGCCCATATTTGTGATTCAATTATTTATGTAATATATAAGACACACTTATGTGATATATGTGGCATATTGACTAGTTACTTTAAGGTATTATTTCTACATTAACAGTGTAATCAAAATGTAAAATAATGACCTCATAATTCCATTAAATAAAGTATAGTAATTTTTCTTTTTTTACTCTTTTTTACATGCGTTTGACCGGAAGCAACACATTAACGAAATGAAATTTTTATCATAGCGTAATAATCTGTTTGAAGACATAAACTTTATCTCGACACTTGCGCCCAGCATCGGCTTGTTGTTTGAGAACAAATTTTTGAGAACAAAAATACTATATAGCTATATGTTTATGAGCTATGAGCATAAACAAAAATCTCAATTGCGATAAGAAAAATGAAGTTGGCTCTCAATCTGGCTAAATTTTCAATTGAAGTGCACTTTTTGTTTGCCTCATTTTTAAATAAAAAAATAATTATTCTTTTGTTTTTTACACAAAAAAAGTCATCCATAACCCTGATGACGCAAAATTTTTATTTGCATTGCAGAAGGTTATTAAAATAAACATTACTTAAAATTGACTACACTTTGTTGACACTTAATCAACATATTTTCGCTTACAATTATTTTCATTGCTTTGTTTTGACATTTGTACTGTAAAAAAAATAAAAATTTGTTGCATCTTTTATGGAAAATTTTGTTCGTACATTTCAGTTCATGTTTGTATAAAAACTGGCAATACCACGAACACACCGCGACTGAGTTTTTTATTAGAAAAAAAAAAAATTCTCATTCACTGGTTGTTCGCGCTCGTGCAGATCCTAATCTCGTAGATAACACGAGGCAAGCTTTTCAGTGCATTGCAAAATAAGAATAAACACCAAGACAGAATATGCAAGAAGATAAGATATATAGTAAAGTGCAGTAAAATGAAACGATCCGTGGTGGATGAAAAGTTGGATGCAAAAAAGTGTGACGATAGATGCACAAACTGCAACCAAAGAACGCAACCGAAATATTGCGTTTAATATATATCGATATTATGGTGCTAATAAAGATTCGTGTATTTTTAAATCAAAATTTAAATTTTTAGATAAAGAACGGTAATTTTCGTCTTACACAAAATATATATATATATATAGTAGATATATTTTTTGCTGAAATAAATTATTACAAGACTGGTGCTAGTGGTTTATAAATTATTATACGAATTCACGAAAAAGCATTATTTGTTTTAATTAGATTAAATTTATGTAGTGAACAAGATATACGTGAAAAGATATAAATGAACTAAATGAATATGTAAATTGAATTAAATGTGAAACCAGTTATAGATAAATTGTGCTTTTTTATATCTGTGGCTTTCAGTAATAACCAGATAAGTCACATTTCAAGAAAACAAAATTCATTTTCCTTTTCAATATGTTTACTCAATCTATTTTCATCATATTATGGTAAATTCGTAAGAAATCTCTAAAATGAAATATTTTCTAGTGGTTACGTTCAAATGTGTTATTATACGATGAAGTATAATTTTTTTAACACACTTAATAAAAAACTAAATTTCGTTTTTCCTGAAATGT
Source organism: Idris sp. 1 HC-2018 (assembly GCA_022817325.1). Taxonomy (NCBI): domain Eukaryota; kingdom Metazoa; phylum Arthropoda; class Insecta; order Hymenoptera; family Scelionidae; genus Idris; species Idris sp. 1 HC-2018. Next base: position 630 of record JABFPM010001118.1, on the reverse strand, counting down.
CACTTACCTAGTTATTACCGGAAGCCACAGATATTTTCCAAACAATTATTTGGAGATTTCATGTAAAAACGTTGTTATTAAAAATGTATTAAACTTAATAGAATTACATTTAAAAATTTCACAAAAAATTGTATTTTGTTCATTTTTAATTACAAGAGTTGCATTTAATATGAAAGAAGTATTTATATTGTAATAAATAATTGAACAATGTATTTTTTTGTGATTAAAAATTATCCGTACCAATTAACTCTGTCAAGTTTATAATATTACTAATAAACAAATAATAAATTCAACTTCCATAATTATAATGGAAGTAAATACTTGAAGTACATAAATAAATTAAATTTTTAAAATACAAAACAAAATACAAAGAGAAAGAGGTATAATAAAAAGTGAAGAAAATGTGAAAAATAAAGGTGCCGTTCAATTTATGATACACACTGGGATATCTTAATAATTTAGGATGTTAAAAAAAGAGTGTAAAATAAAATTCATGGAATTTTAAAATTCCATGGTAAATGCAACCACCAAATAGACAAACAAAGTCCTACAAAAAAAGACAAAAAACAGAAAACGATATGGATAAAAGAGGAACTAAGAAGGAAGAAAAAAAAAGATGCACACGAAAAC